>JAHPZR010005040.1:30000-47500 GCA_019787425.1 Platygyra sinensis
CGTCATGGTTAAATGGCTTGAAAAGTTTAGCTAAATTTTTCAATTTCGTTGTTTGTAATCCAGGTCAATCTTCTCCACCCTTAACTATCCTTGTTCCTTTATGGTTTATAATTGTCTCTTTGGTGTTTTTCCACCTTAATTTGTAACGCATCATTTTCAGGTGTCCTTTAATTTAAAGGTAATTTTGTCGATGGTCAAATTAACTCAAAATACCGTGACTGAGCCCCTATGTTAGCTTTTGATTCAAAAACGACTCGGTTAGCCACACAATTTACTATGGAATTGTAATTGGCATCTTTTTGCAAATTGTAAAAAAAAAGTTTGTAGAGAGCAGTCCGGTAGAGCCAGCCTATAAATTTTCATTTCAAGTTTAGTGGGGTTTAATTTAATTTTGATGGTTTTGAAAAACAGCAGTGACTATGGGTAAAAAAATTATTACGAAACTAACTCGGACAAAAGTAAATTGGTGGATGGCGAAATACTTGAAATACAGTCATCAGAACGTCCACCAAATTTTACAATATCCTACCTAATCAGGATTAATGATATTGCTTGAATGTTTGATTCTTTTAGCCGTTTGTTTGGATTTATACAAAAAAATAGTTAGAATGAAAACGTTTGTGAGTTAAAATTTTACCTTCTGCAAGCGATGGTGCAAAATACACAGCAACAAGCTAATCACGAGAACGAGAAACATCTTGGTATGAGTGTAAAAAGCAGAAAAACCAAATCATGTGTCTTATATTTCAGTTATTCTACTCAGCTGTATTTGATCCAGGATTGTGGCAAAAAAAAAAACAACCACCTCTTGTATCAACACTCTGAAGAATCATCCATGAAGAACTCAATCACTAGTTTTGTTAGTCTGACGTGAAGAGTATTGCCGAATGGTTTATTTGGCTACTTGATTTAATCATCTGTTTATGTTATTTAAAAATGTGTCTTGTGGTAACAAAAGATTGAATTCTTGGATCTTTTCTCTTCTTTTTTTCATGAAAAAAAAAATGACTTGTCATGTAAACATGCTTGTGCAGTTGTTAGCCCTCGTGGAGACCTTAAAATTTCTTTTTCGTGGAAAGTGAGGAACTAGAAAACTTCCACAACAGTCTTCAACTGGATACAGTAATTACGTACATTCTAACGGATCGAAACGGACAAGTTTTTGGAGGCTGAGGAGAATTTAATTGCCAAAGCGTCGTAACCTTACTAATACTAATGGTTTATTTGGCTACTTGATTTATCATCTGTTTCTGCTATTTGAAAATGCGTCTTGTTGTAACAAAAGATTCCATTCTTGAATCTTTTTTTTTCTTTTGTTTTCATGAAAAAAAAATAACTTGTCATGTAAACATGCTTGTGCAGTTGTTAGCCCTCGTGGAGAACTAAAAATTTATTTTTGGTGGGATGTCAGCAACTAGAAAGACTTCTACGACAGTCTTCAACTGGATAATGACATTCTAACGGATCGAAACGGACAAGTTCGTAGAGGCCGAGGAGAATTTAACGGCCGATGCATCGTAGTCTTACTGATACTGAGCACTTCAATTAAAGCCGCGCACGCAGGTGAAGGGAGCAATATTACTGCAGCTGGAAAGTTTATGTTTTCTCAACTCATCTTTCATCTCAGAATATTTCTGATCAAAACCAATAAAGAGGATTTTGAGTAGCTGTATCTACCACTGTAAATTGAATTTCCTCTTCGAAGTTGAATAGTAACATTTGGAAATTAGATTCACAAACTCGTAGGAAAACTCTTAATAAAATTGTATGTTACTAAATGTTATTTAATTGTTATAATCTTAGTTAATCTTAACATCCATTATATTAGGTAGATCTTAGCAAATCTTATCAAACCTTAGCATAATCTCAGAAAAAATCTTAGCAAAACCCTATCAAATCTTGACACGAAACCTGGTATAATCTTAAAGAAATCTAACAAATCTTATTAATCTCAGCGCATCTCAGGTAATCAAAATCGTAGTGAAATATCGAAAAATGTTAATAGCTGATCTAAGCATAATCTCGTTGGAAAAATCTTAGAAAATCTTAACAAGTCTAACCATAATCTTAGTCAAATCTTTTAAAATCTTAACAATTCTAAGCGCAGCAAATCTTTAAAAAATAAGTATGATCTTAGTGAATGGTAGAAAATCTAAACAAATCTAAACAATATATTCGAGAAATTAATTGAAACCGCAAATCTTGCTAAAGATACGGCATAATCTTAATAAAATCTTGATAACTTTTAAAAATTATTAGCATAATCTTGGTAAGAACTTGGCAAATCAATTTTAACAATTAAATTTAAGCCTAATCGTAGGAAATTTTAGGCAAGGCAGTCTTAACAAATTAGGCTGCATTCATTATGTATCCTACCAGGGGGGGGCAGAGGATTTTTTTTTTCAGCGGCTCGTTTTTTTATATCCCCCCCCAAGGTCCATACAAATTTTCAGAACCCCCCAAGCAATCAGCCGAAAAATTAATACCCCCCCTCCCCCCTCCCCCCTCCCAAGAAAAGATAGACAGAATCTTACAAAAAATAAGCATCCCCCCGGAGATATTTAACAATTTTCATATCCCCCCTTTTTTTGCTCTGAAAATTTGAGATCCCCCCCTAAAATCCTCTGCCCCCCCCTGTAGGATACATAATGAATGCAGCCTTACGAAAATTACTCTAAATGGAACCTAAATTTACAAATCTAAGCGCTAAGCAACTTGTAAAATCCTAGCAATTCTTAACAAATTTAAGAATAGTCTGAGTAAATGTTAAGAAAAGTTTAGTACAAACCCTTACAAGACCTTTACAAAGCATTATAAAATCTCGTCAGATCTCTGAAAAATCTTAGAGTTCCAAAAACTGGTTTGTCACGCGCGTGTGCGACCAAGCGTTACATTCGTCACGGTGACAGGAAGGAGGCCAAGAACACATGAAGTGATGAATAGGTGCTTGAATAACCCCAGGCCAGTAATTCTAATAATTGAAAAGCGAGAGTCGTGGTTGACTGAATCAGATAATGTTAATTAGAGCGCTTCCAAAGCCTGCAGAGATATCTGAGACAGCCATGTCGAGAAACACTGTGGACACCGTACGTATACCCAGAATATAATGAAGCTCAGGATGTCCCCACTAAGACTAGTCCAATTCTAGTCTACTAACGAACGCAAGAAAAACACTTTTCAGAATGACGTTGCATTTCTTAATCCAAATTATTTTTAGCTCGTTATCGTGATAACCCATCCCAATTGCTCCTAATTAATTTCAAGCTCCATTGTTTATCGTGTCATGGCCTTGTTGATCAGTGACGCAGGACAAGAGTGAGTGAGTTTCGGCATTACTTGGCAGTGTAAGTGTGATAAGTTTACATATCGACAAAAAGCCGACCTGAAACGAAAATTCAGTACATGGCTCCTTTGCAGGCGAACTGAATTATCCGCACAAAAGAGCTGCATAATTTCTTGGTTTTACTGGTACAACTTCCTTGATACATGACTGCAATAGTTGCGATTTGGGTGTATATAGGTAAACATGTCCAAATATGGAGTGTTTGCGTGGACGATTGCGGCTTACCCAAAACTCCGTTTACATTGTCTAATGAAAACAAGAAGTTTCCTTTTCTCAATTAGTCTTATGCTTATCATCTGATAGCCCATATACGTCCTCCTTCTTCCTTCAAAATAAACCAGAGAAAAGGTGTCTGCAATGTTTAGGGGAATTTTGTGGCCGGAGCAAAATCCAACCATTCATCATGATTTTCGACTTCGCTAGCGAGAGATCCCTGGCATAAAACTTTGAAATACTGAGTCTGATATTTTCGGTTTCAATCTTTTCTTTACTAGATCAAAATTACACTGAGGGTAAACTATGTCACAGCACCATGAATTCATCGCTTAAGCGGTCTATACATCCTCGTTCTATCCCCAGCAACACAGCTTAACTGTGTGCATAAGTTGCTTACTGTATTTACTGACCGTGCGGTCCAGACGGGAAAAATCTTCGACTAAACGGGTGATGACTTACAGTGGCTGACTTCCAACTTGGCTCCATCAACTTACCTAGATTAAAATAAGTATCTTATTTCGTGGCTGTTTCCTCGATATTTTTCGCAAAAGCAACTGTAAAAATAAGGACTATCTTGGTACAATTTAATTCGGGAAGTGTTAAAGTGCTCGCACTTCTTAGTTCCGAACTGACGCCCACCGTGCTAGTGCAAAGTTGACTTTGCTTACGTCATCACTGACGTGTGACTAGTTTTCTATAGAATGACGTTATCTAAGGTTACAGGCCCACGTGATAGGACACTGACAATGTTTTTCAGAGCAATCTGTAAGATACCATACAATACCCTCTGTTGAGCAGTCTGTTCCTAAAATAGCTTAATTCATCCATGTGCGGCCCAGCCCAGTAAGCAATACGGATGTCCTGTACTTAAGAAGGTACCAACTGAACAACTGAAGGTTAAAGTTCCACTCTAGATTTCAGTAGACTAATGGTGAACATCAAATAATAACTGTTGCTGCCATTCAAATGGAGTCAGTTCACCCGCCAAAAGTCAACCTCTCCTTTTCCATTGAAAATATTTTACGGGACGATTTCCCTCACCGACAGAGAGCAAACCGATGCAGTTTTAGATCGCAACATGAGTCCAGTTTCAAGCGATGGTCAAACACAGCCGGAGCCGTTTACCCGCCATATCATGCAGTCCATTACAGTCCTGTTATTGTGAAAAGTCTGCCAAACGGACCCCAAGGTCAGATTTTGTTAGCAGAGCATAACAAGATGGAAGACTGTTCGAGCTGCAAGCATGAAGCATTACGCAATGAAAATGGTAAGAGTTAGACCAAAATTTGAATGTATCTTTTAAACTTCTTCCCGTCCGTGATCACGTAATGAAATGTTTACATTACTTACTACTTTTTCCTTTCAAACGAAGAAGACGGTCAAAATGTAAATAATCCAGTATGTAACAGAGGATTGCAATAAAATCTAATTGGTTAAGAAACGCTCCATTTTAAACTGTCAACCTTAAATCCATGTTAGATGCATAAGTAGGGAATCTTGTAAGAAATGTGTATATATAAATGCTTTTCTCTTAATGATCGGCATAATTAATTGTTCAAAAACTGTACGTTTTCGTCTATGACGCAGCCACAAAGCCGTTTTGCCATGGACACAAATTTCAGTTTTTAAGATCACAAAGAGTACTTGAAAATCTTCGCTTGAGGCAGGAGTTTGTTTCAGCCGAAAGTCAATATTTATTTCCTTACAGTTACTGTGCAATACTGATGAAAGAACAGCAAACGAGAAACACGTACATAGGTACATAACTCCATATTTCAATTCAGAGTGAAACGAAAATACATCCATTGGTAGACACGTACCGTATTCCTGTTTTTTCCAAATGACTTTTCAAGACTCGTTGAAATAATAAAAATTCTCGAGTCAGTAACATTGGAAATAATTTCTGCGGTATACTTTGCCTTTTCCATGAAGTCTCACTTACAGGTCGTTTATTATACTTTAAATTACAATTCAAGAAGCTCGCGATAAGAATCTTATGAAGTAACTTTACATGTGAAGCTACCACACGTTTAATTGACGCATGTCTCTTAATATCTTCTCAGTAAAATTAAAAGCTCCATAATTGATGATCGGCCGGAAAACGAAAACTATTTTAATACAAAAGCTTTTGCATTTTGAGCCCAAAGAAAACAAAAATCGTTCGCCGCAATATTAATGTTGGGGTCCTCTTTGTTATTTTTATTACTTGGTTTTATGTAAAGGTTAGGTTGAAATGAAATCTGCGATGAAGCTGTTTTACCACTCCCAAGCCACAGCTGTCTCTTAACACAAAATCCCTTTGTTCATGATTGTTTAGCTGAGCACAGGATATGATATCTGTTTTTGAGACATGTTTTGGTTTCGTGCCTCATTGCTTCAGCTCACAAAAGGGCGTGGCCGATTTGAGATCCCTGGCGACGAGGCTGCACGCTGTACAATATCTACAAACATCTCGTGACTGTTAACAATAAACCACTGAGTATTCACGTGGTGTAATATTGATCATTTGCATTTGCCGTCTTAAAGCTGGACGAATTTGTCTGAAAATAAACATGCTATTGTCGGCCCGCTACCGAGTGTTATAAGGCGAGGGTAGTCTGTAGACCAGACAATAATTGTTCACTGTTACAAATCAGACTCAAACTTTAGCTCTGAAGTAGTGAATCAAAGCTATCGGCGAGCTGGTCATTGCTTGGACGTGCGTGTTAGAACCTGGTAAAAATATCTAAAAGCGACTTGTTATGATTTTTTTTTCATCCGCGGCACTGAGTTGTGTTTCGGGAACTGCTCGAGTGTTTGTTTTGCTAACTATAATGGCTTTGAGAACTCGTTTAAAAGCCCTACCTGTATGACTGTATTAATTGTATATTGGTTGGAGCGGCTACATTGTAAAAACAATTACAATGACCAGATTGGCTGCTTTTTGACTTTTGACTTCAAGCGTTATATGTAACAATAGAGTATTCAAATTAAAAATATTAGAACGTTTGGTTAATATCAATATATCACCTTAAAAGTCTCTCACTGTATTTACTTTTAAGCCCGCTTAAATTTAATACTAAAACGATTCACTATATAAAAGTAAAAAATACATTCACTTAATTAACAGCCTCATAAAATTTGTAAGCATATTTTTTACTTCGTTAGTGCCGGATGACAATCAGAAATTTTGTTCCATACATTCAAATAATTTTTGCTGAGACTAAGCTTGGTACCGGTGGATATTTTATTATAAACCCTAAGAAGACTGATCAGTGATAAGAGATATCGATTAAGCCGCAAAATTTAATGTTAACATTCGGCTATATTGAATCATGTCGCGGTGAACATCACGACCCTGTAATTTTTGTCTATCGTATTTTTATCACAGGCCCAAATTTCTCTTAACCTGTGTTGTTTCTTTGTTTCAGATCTCAAATTAAACTACAGAGAAGTTAATAAATCATTTAACTCGAAAGCATGCCGTAATGGTGTTGACGCTCGCAAACGGAAGCGAAGAAATCGAAGCCATTTCACCCAGCATCAACTCCAGTATCTGGAGAAGGTGTTTTCCCGCCAAATGTACCAAACACGTGACGAACGCATGATTTTAGCGAGAAACTTGGATATGACTGATCGTCAGATCAGAAACTGGTTTCAGAACCGGAGATACTACTTGAAACGACGTCGAGTCAATGAAAACGCAGAATAGGATAAATCAGACTCTTCTACGTGCGCTCAAGTTAAAAACTGACAAAGAACCTAGATATTTTGCAGCATGAAAATAAAAAAGTTAGCAATGGCAAATGGGTATGTTCTCCGAGCCATGTGACATCATCAGAACCAGTGCAAATATTTTTAATTGTAATAAAAGCTGCTAGAACTGCCCCTTTCTTAATTTATTAGACGCACCTCTGAGTTTCGGTTTGGTATCAAAACCTTAGGGTGTTCGAGGAGTTCAAGTTGACTTGCAACTCTTATGGACAATTGCGAAAAGACCATCGAGTGAAAAATAGAGAGACACAAAGGACTGGCTGAGATTTTCAGTCCATCAGCCATTCTTCTCAACTACCTTAACGTCTAGGAGAGGCTATCCGACAAGACCAGACCACTCATTATCTTGCATAGCAGTGCTGGGGTAACTATATTCAACGCCTGATGTATATTTTTAAATCGATACCACCCTGAGTTTTGATTATAACTTACTCATTTCTATATATAAAGGCAGTAATGATTAATGGAAGGAAACCTCTCCTTCTTCGGCTACCTCAGTATCCTCTTGATTTACTTTCATATAACCTCGCGATGTTTCTCAAGTACAATCACAAGCATTGTTAAGTTTCGCATGACTAACTTATCAGAAGTGATCAACATTTAGCTTCTAGAAATGATTGTTCAAGAACTTGTATGTGGCTCAACGCGGTTATACACACCAGAGCAACGTTAGAATTTTTGTGACCTTTTGAAAACAACTCATATTGGCTAAGAAACACTAGAAAACAACTAAGACTGAAACAGATAGAGCAGCCGGTGATGCTCTTTCGAATAATAAATCTAACAGATGACGTCAAAACACCGCGCCCTGTAGTAAGTCTTTGAAGTCTTTGTTCACCGTTATTTATAACTCAGGTATATAAACGACATCACTATTTAATTGCCTTTACAATATCGAGTCATTCGTTTGGAAGCAGACAGCCGCTAGTGGCTATAGAATTAAGAGCTGAGAATATTCAGTAAGCCGACATTGCCTTGTTGTTTCACCAAATCTGCCGATCGAACTATAATGTTAAAGAAATATAACGCTAACAGTTAAGACTGTTCTTGTAATGTTGGTTTTAAGTCTTTAGGAAAAACTATTGCCACGGCAGAACGGATAATATTGCAACGCGGCCATAACACTGCCGCCAACGCTTTTTCAGTAAGATTATGCATTGCAATCTGCCACTCCCATCTGCAAAACAACTGAGCGGAACAGAAGGACAAAACAAAAGGTTTTTGTAAAGCAGCTGATATTGAATGTAAATAAATGAACCCACACACACTCTGCCGCAGATTAGTAGTGCATTTCCTGTGATAATTTCCTTGCCCGCGTCTTCAAAGCACAAACCCACGAAACAACAGATGCCCGGGGGAGTTTTATGGATCACACTGAAGGCTAGTTAAAGCGTATCGAAAAATTGGCACCATCTTCCATTTCTCGATTTATCATGTCGCTCAAACAAGTGAAGTTATTTCAACAGACTCAGAGTTTTCTTTTATCCAGTACAAGAAAATATCTGCAAAGATTTGTGACCGTTCCCAGTTTAATCCTTAATAGCTCAATCTCGTATTGACGTAATCCCGCTCTAAGCAGATGGTTTAACCTCTTTTAATTTCCTCTACAAACAATTGAACGAGGAATGACCTGTCTATGAACAATATCTAAACGACCTCCTCCGATCCGAAATTTTATACAAAGTATTATAAGGCGTGACTTGTAAGCAGAGAGCTTGAAAAAAATAATACAGAAAAAAAAACATCAGGTAGAGAAATCGTGTTTGTGTCATCAAAATCTCAGAATTAACGTTGAACGAGACATAAGTGAAGAGATTTATGTTTTGAGCTCAGCCAAAGTACGCAGTTATCTTGCTTTAGAGATCTATTGTTAGAAGTCACCCTGATGAACTGAAATAATGGTTGCAAAGTGGGCGTGAAGTGTCGCCAACGCTTGTTGTACAGTAGAGCCGGCCACACCTAACTGAACTACAACAACACCGAAGTAAATCAATACACTACATACGTCAACTGTATTATGAAAAAATAAAATAAAAAAAACACTTTTAACCCGTTTACCTAAACCCTCTCAGCTGTTGACGTGCTTCGACTTAGAATGAAGCCGACACTGTAACCTCACAATAAAAACATGGAATGACATAGAATTCCGGCCGCGAGTGAAATATTGCCAGTTTATATATATGATTTTCTGTTGAAAATGGTGTTTCGTTGATTTGATTGCTTATGCAGTCTCCAGCAACTCTCGAACCCTGAATCCGCATCCGGCGGGCCGGAGTTTCTATGCACAGGCAAGCAGCCAGCCAAGTTTAAAAGAAAAGTTCTGTATACTGACCAGCAAAATTTTGTTTTGAATGTTGATTCGGATAATTCGATACTTCATCAAGGCAATGCTGCTGTTCCAAGTCGATGAGTATTCCTTAGCCTATCGCAACTGTGCTTGACAATGTAGTCAGTTAAAATATAGCCGGGACGGAAAAGCGATCAGTCAAACACACAAATTGTTGTTTTTGCGCTGAGTATCTTGGTATTATGCCAAAAAGTAAAAAGGCCGACTGAATCAGTGAAGAAGCCAAGATGATTACTTTATATTAAACAATTAGATTGTGAGCTCGAGATTTCTATCGTATAGAAATCGAGAGCGAATAATCTAATTATTTTAGTATGAATCTACTGGTCGTTCAAAACTTTATCTAAATCCTCTTCAAAGCCGGACGCTTCGAAAACGCCAAGAAACGGCCCTCATTTTGTTAACAAGGGCGCACACAGTTACGCTACTCACTGTCTATCACAAAATAGATAGCGAGTAGCGTAGCCAATCATAGAACGGCATTCGTGATAGAACGCTAGTAGATTTATACTAAAAGCTTTTAGTATAAATTTACCGTAGTCTGTTGTGAATCCTTGAATTTGATTGGCTATATTGCCGTCGACTATCTGCTGATAGTCAACAGTTACGCATCAGTGCACATCGCGCATCACGTTTGAACCTGATGTAACATAATAAAACAGTTCTTTTCTACGCGTTATTTGATTTTTTTTCTTTTTATGCAATGAGACTACGGTAAATTTATACTAAAACAATTAGACTACTCGCCCTCGTTTTCTACGAGCGATATTGCGCCTCGTTGACTATCTGCTCGTAGAAAACTCGGGCTCGTAGTCTAATTGTTTAATAGAAAGATCATTCACTGAATTTTCGCAAGACAATCAGTCTTTTGCTGACGGATTTAAGGACGTTCGCGCCCAAAAACTTCCCACGTACAGATTTTTTTAAAACTTTGACTGCAGTTAGAAAATGATAAGATTAGATGAAAAACGTAAAAAAAATCGGGGGTCACCGAACTCGTTTTGACGATAAGGCGCATCACAGATCATAGCATTTCTACGATTTCCAGCCACTGAGGCGATTCTGGCCGGATTCATTACTATCGGCATATATTTAAGTTGAAGAATCATATCTAAGTTATGTGTGTTTAACACGGCTTATATAGGCCTATTTGATAGATCTTGGCTACATATGTCATTAAATCAGCTAGAATTAGTCTTAAAAAATGCCACTTCTAAGTTACGCACACCTGTATCCGCGTACCAATTCGACCCTATTTGAATAGTATGTGAGAAATATTTAAAACTTCCCACGTACAGATTTTTTTTTGTTTTTTAGTATAATGGAAAGAATCAGAAAAGGAAGTGATCTGCCGAAAAAAAAGTGGAGGTCACCGAGCATCCAACAAAAATATTCGCACACAAAGTTAACGCAAAGGTCATCAGCCCTATATTTAGTTGAGTTTTCGACTCCGTGCGCGCGCTTGAAAATGATGTGGCACGCGCGTGACCAATGAATAACGTGCGCACTAGAGATGCGCAGTAGCAATGGGCGCGAACGTCCTTAAGGAGGCCATGACATCATGTTGATTCAGTGCGACCTATATGTCCTAATGGTAACAATGACAGAAGTGTTCTTTAAAACTGGCTAAGCTTAGAATTTTTATCAATTCGGTTTTCTCTTCTCTAACATGATGTGCTGCCGAATTCTTTTCAGTCTCTTAGTTGACATTGGACACGAAGGTTTAATGTATTAAAATACATGCAATGCGGTGCTGCATCCACCAACGCGCCCCTTTTCGAGTAAAGTTTCCTGAATATTGTGTTTACCGACTTCGACCGAACAGTTCTTGAGATAACGGTTCAAAAAGTGACTTTATATCACAGATTAACATAAGGGACATTGCCTAAATAAACTGAGCGAAAAGTTTAAAAGGAAAAACATTCGACACACAGAACTCCTCCGTTTGTAGTTTGAAACATAAAAATATATTACCGTCTAACTGAATAGATTTTAAAAACTTGTAAAGTCCAGAACGCATCGGCTTTTTAATGATATGATCAGTAAATGACATTTCAGTACAGCTGTTTTTTCTTTGCAAAGCAGTGTTGTCAAGCCCCGGAGGGGGGCAAGGGTACTCCAAGAAAAATTGGGTGGGGGTGTACGGCCCGCCACCCAAAACCCTTACCCTATTTATGACCAAAATCTGTGATATTCCCTACCCTATTTATGACCTGACCAAAAATTCGAATCCCTATTTATGTCCTGAACCTTACATCAAAATCCTGTTTCAGACCTGCATTATAATTAGATCCCTTGTTCAGACCAATGTTAAATTACCGTAAACAGTAATTTGTGAAGTGCTTTTGTTGATTTTCTTTTCGATAATGATGAAAAACTGGCTTCTAGCCTAAAGAACATAACCATATCAGGGTTAGAGTACAAAAACTATACCCTATTTATGACCAAAATGGCCAAATTCAGCTAAAATCAATACCCTGTTTATGACCAAAGCGGCTGAAAAACCATACCCTTTGGGGCCGCACATACTTATGTAGCCCACATAAGGGAGTACCACCCCCGGGTGTCAAGCCCACTAATGTTATCTCTTTGTTGACGTAATAACTCCTAAAGTACTTGCGTCACAACTAGCCCATCTGGAAAAGTTAAGCCTTATTTTTTTTAAAGTTCGTTGTTTGTAATCCATTTTAATCTTCTCCATCCTTAACCATCCTTGTTCCTTTATGGTTTATTTTTAAAGGTAGTTTTTATACAGGGGTGAAATAACTGGAAATAGCCTGACTAAGCCGATACTACGAAATTAGTTTCAGTAGATCGATGGATTTCCTTTACAGACAATCAATCAAGGAGTGATAATCGTTTGCATGCGATATCTAATAACACAGACTTCCTTCACTATTTGTTTAAAGAAATCGCATTGTCTGGAGGAAATGTCTCTTTTTAAAACTGACAAGCGTTAATAATGATGTTGGAGTGGCTACCTCTGGCTACGGAACTAAGGTTTGTGTTGCAACATACATGCAGGCTCCGGCGGTTCTCACCCAACCTACTTTTAATTAACACTCGCTTAAGCATCAGAGTCCAAAAATGGAAAATAAAGTAGTTAACATTTAAAACAATTATCGAAAAAGAGACAGCATCGGATGGAAGAAGAACTCAAAAGCTTTCGATTGAATTGCTACCCTCTACAGTCGAGACTCCTTGTAGAAGTTAGCACAACTAGCCTAGAAGTTCTATGGCAGAACATTTATGTGAATGATCACCCCCCAGCCTCTAGAGGTATTCAAGAAGCGTGAAAGTTAGCCTGTTCACTTGATTAGTCAGTATTAGAAACACTACCACATGGAAACCATCGATAAATAACCTTGGAATGCGGTGGTCAAAAATAACGCATCCAGAAGCTAAAAAGACTAGCTACCCGGGCCGTTTTTCTGCCATTAAAGTCACTGGAATTCAAATGAGCAACAGATTTTTTACTTACAAAAGCTTGAAAATAGATCTTCTGGGTTAGAAACCAACCGGTGTGTTCATTAAAACCGTTTTCCTTACTTCTTTTCTTTTGTATCTTTTTCCCGGGTTAATTTTCACTCAAAAATGTTACTTCGTCAAAACAAACAATATCTTTCACTATTACTGTGAGCTCGTAATCAACACAACGATACAAGAATTCTGATACAGTCGCCAAAGCGTCGCTTAAGTGTATTTATGTACTAATGTTCTGACAGCCAAAGTGTCGCATCTAGTAAAACAAGTAATGTTTCAATATTAGATAATGACTCAGCTAACTCATTTACTTACAGCTTGTTAGTAACACAGGAAATCTTGGAATAATTGTTTACAAAGGTAATATAAGTTGGAGAAGGCCGTGAACGACAAATTTGGACCAAAATTCATGATTTCTGTTTTTCGGTGCTTCAGATCCTTAACGTCTTTTAATTGTTTGTTTGCTGTAGTAACACAGTGCACTTTGGTCTCAGCATAGTCTCAGTTAGTTAAGAGTCCATATTCTCCAGAACTAACGGAAGAATCCCCTATTTTAGGGAAAAAAAAGAAATAAGTGCAATTTCTGTTCTGGGTAACCTTTAGTTGACAGCATTTCTTGAGTAAAACCACTTTATTTAGAATAATTACACCAGGCAAAGGTTAATTCGTAATTCAGTGAAACAGTCGAGAGTCACGTTCGAACACGAGGATATTAGAGAAACAATATTTTTGGTGCAATTGACTGGACTGACGTCACCGGAAGTAGTTTAACCTTGCCTACGATTACACCGTACTGGGAAGAGAAGGAAACTCTCGATTACAAAGTAGAAGACGATACTAATTTATACTTTAAGCTGTTGAAAGATTCATCGCAAAGTGGGCGCATTGATAGCGTATTTTTCGGACGATTGTTTTTCGTGCTTTTACAGGTAGAATCACAAGTACAAATTGTGGGGTTAACCCGCTGAATTGAGTCACCAATGCATGTCTAAATATAGACGTATTTTGTTAGCTGGCTAATTGGGTGTCGATTTCTAATACTTATCGGCTTAATCTAAATTATAACAAGTATTCAATAAAAGACCCACATAGAACCTCGCCAAAATTGTTAACATAGCTTATATTTTAACGACATGTATAATAGCTGATAAAATGGTGAATCCCATTTGAGTCTTAAATGGATGAAGTCATCTCTTTATTCGAATGGTGGTTTTTTGGAAATAGGGTATCAGTGAGGAAATACATTCTTGGCATATTCGGTTTGTGGTTTTCATTAGTTTTCGAAAGTGAAATTCAACTGACCGCGCAAAATTGAAGTAACAATATGTGACTTCGAGTTGAACTTAACTGCAGGAGCTGTCATAGAAAGTAAATTTACGAGCCTCTGTTCCACATCAGTGTTACCTTTTATAGACTCCATGGTCAATATCTTGAAGCAAACAATGTCTTTGTGATCCTAAAATAGCTTAACCCTTGAACGTTGTGTCCGACGTCCCGTGACATGTGGGCGGTTCTGAATCGCGTGACCACAAAAATTGAGTATTTAATGAAAAGACAATTTCACTTTCGACAGAACAGCCGACCGGCCGACCGTTGCATCCCATAAAGCCACTATTACAGCTACTCAGTGCTATGGAGTTTCGCAAACACAAAGTGAATCTGTCCTTTTCGATTGAAAATATTCTACGAGAAGATTTTCCTCATCGGCAAAGAAGCAAAGTCGAAAATCTGCCAACGATCCGAGAATCTCACTTGAAAAGATGGGGCACCATGCCGTTTTATCAGTGCTACACGGTTCGTTGCAGCCCCATTTTTGTGAAACGTCTGCCAAGCATGTATAAAGTCCAAGGAAGATTGCATCGAGTAAATAAGGAGAAAGAACAAATTCTCCCCGAGCAGGAAAAAACAGTTCAAGATCATTGTCCAAGCTGCAAAGACGAAGCTTTTCATCATAACGGTGGTAAGCATTTAATCACAATTTAATTTCGAAATTTACTCAGGCGTAGCGCTATTAATATTGAAGAAATAAGTGAAAAAATAGCAATTGATAGAAAATTTACAAATCCGGCCAAATTTAACGCTTGCCGTTATACCAGAATCGATTAGACACCACGGTTATTTAGCGCTCTGTGTGCTGGCGGGGTCATACTTTGAAACACATAAGTTTAATTTGTTTTAGCTCGGTGGTTGCATGAAATTTGTCGATGACGGAATTGTAAACTATCTATTGTTTTTGGAGGGTTTCGAATGCATGCCCTAACCTGCATTTTTGAGGCACGTACGCGGAAAACTTTCACATAACATGTTGAAAAACTTCTAAATATCGTTCGCATGGCAACTTCATCGCGGCTGAATTTTTTTCAAAGAAAATCGCTGCTACTAAATAATGCCTAAATAGAAAGGATGTACTAATTTTTACGTTGATGAGAGTATATAGTTTTTTTCTTCCTTCCATTTCGTTAAAAAATGTAGGCTATTTGCGAATGGTCTATTAAAATCAGACGTATACAGAGGTTTGAGTGTCAGCTCTGTGCAGGGTCACTTCATAATTTGATAACGCTAATAGTCAAATGAATGTGGAAAATATCTCTTTACAGCCAAACGTCAGTGTACTACTAAAAATACTTCGAGGCATTATAGCCTTACAGGTTAAGTATCACAGAGTGGTCTGAGTCGTGTATTGATGATCAACTCGCTGTTTCAAATAGATCACATTTTTTTTCTTGCCTAGACACGCAAGGAAATGACTTCAAATTCTTTGTTGGGAAAACTTATTGTAGTGATGAAATGTTTCAAACAATGATTTTATTCAGTTAGACAAACATTCTGGCGTAAAACACACAAGTTTAAGACATGATGACAACAGATATTGAAATTGCTTAAAATATAACTTCATCGGACATTTTATATTAAGTGCATTAAAGATATAAATGCGAAAATTACTTTTGGAAGTTGAATTAAGCTTGATGGTTATAAAGGTTCCCTGCTTCAGCTGTGTGTCTCTAACTGGCTCACGGTAATGGTTAAAAAAAATTCAGATTGTTTTTAAAAGTAGCCAGCTTCTTTTTCATTCTTGAATATACTTAATACATATTGGCATTTAACGAATAATAAAATAATCAGTGATGTCTTTGTCAATTAATGAATGTATCTTGTATTCGATTGCAATTTTGTCGATTTCGTTTCCGTGAGTGTCTTGAATGTTTATGTAATACACAAGGGTTAGTATTGGCGACATCACGCTACATATCTGCTCTCAATCATTACAATATCTAGTAATCATATATGCACCAGTGACAACAAACTGGTATTTTTGTACTTAGATATGGAATATCGAGAGTTCACTGCATGTACTTTATTTTTCGTTCTTAAGCTCGAGCTTCGCAGAAAAAAAAGTATAGTACGTTTGAACGCACCCAGGGCCAAAACAAACCTTCAAATACATGGCCTGACTCTGCGACTGCATGTACTTTGGAATAGAGAGATTCTGTTATATTACGTATTTCGGTTTGTAACAAGAGCTTTGAGTGTTTGTTTGGCTAAATAGTGGCTTTTGAGAATTTACTTATCCGGTTCAGCTAACATTGTAAGGTTCGTGCTAAATTGCACATTCAGAACAATTAAGTGACTATTTTTACAAATCGATTCAACTGCAATCAATGGCTATATACAAAGTGAAGGGAACTTTAAATAATTATTATCATGTAGCAAAATGCACGATGTACCACATTTGTTTCAAACATGCAGCTTTTTTTTTTAAATACAGGCAAGCGCTATTTTCCTAATTGAAATCTAGAGTTCTTTCTTGACAATTGTGTAGCTAACAGTTAAATAAGGTTTTTAATGCATACATTAGTCTACGTTCAGAAAAACTATTTTAAATTGTTCCAATTATTCCACCGATCACCTCTATCCTTCGCGGTGGTTTTAAATCGCTTACTTTTTCATGTTCAGGTTCAAATCGCATACTTTTCCCTTTTGCAAATGTGCAAAATGCCATTAATATTTGTTTCCGTGACACAGCTGTTTGTGAAGACTTTGCTAGGAATTTAACGTGGGCTTCACTCGATAAGGTATTGCACCGCGAGCGCCAGTCGCCTATCTCGCTCTAAAGTTAATAGTGCGTCATATTGAGCTAACTGCTATTGTCTATCACGAGAGCAGATTAACGGTGTAAGGTTTGAACCTCTCTCTTGCTTCCAGCTCATAAAATGACTTGAGAACAACAACTAAAAGCCTTGAATGAAAAAATATTTCGCCATGTTGATATATGGCGCTCATTTTTTCTTGCACCGTGATGAACAAAGGACTGAAAAACAACATGTGTTATAAACAAGAGCATTATATTGAAGCAGTTA
>JAHPZR010005040.1:52500-75000 GCA_019787425.1 Platygyra sinensis
CAGATTTGCCTGTCAGCGCGCAAAAGTCGATCGGAGTTATTCAACTCATCATTTATTCAACTCATCATTACAAGATATGTGGTTTAACATATTTGGCGTTTCCGCTTGGGACGCATCTGATCGCTTGGATGATATCAGCCTTTCTGTTTATACCACTTGTAACACTTTTTATCGACACGTTTAACTACAAAGAATTTTCTTTATGGAATTAAGTTAATATTCAAGCATCGCCGTTGTCTTTGAAGTCTCAAAATTCTGCATTTAAGTTTAGGTAAGATGAAATTTCCGGGCGCCTTTTTGCATGTCTGTACAAAGATAAACTTCACAAGTGAGCAATTGAGTTATCGCTTATGAACAATCTCATCAATTTATAATTGGCTTTTGATTATCCAATTTACCGATAATCATCAGTACAAGAAGGAATGCAAGGCATATTAATAAAACCACAACATATATATTTTCAATCGATATAATGTGCTACTGATTTCCGTCAATATCATGAGTCAAGAATGTCTTATCCTTCGCTCTCTAATTGCCTTGAACTCAATGAAACTTCATTAGTTCAAGTGACATTGAAGAAGAGTTTCTGAGTATTAGATAATTAAAAACGGGGACGACTATGATCAGGAGGTCGCAATCTCTCCTAGCGTAAGAGAGATTTAAATTACGAGAGAGCCAACGTACTCAGCGCCGATAAAAAAGGTTGATGTTTATAACACTGACGATATTAAAATGCAACTAGTTTCGTTCCTCAATAACCACTCATCTTTGAAGCCAAAGCAAAAAGAAAATGGTCAAGAACAGATACAGATATTCTTAGGCTAGAATACGAGAATTATGTAATGAGGTTTTAATTAAAAGAAACTGCATTTGCCATCTTGAGCATTTGACTCAGCAGTGTCGTTGCATGTTGTTGCTCCTGTCGAAGTGTAGATAACATCACCATAAACATCCTTAACTAACTAAACACTTGAAGCAGCAAAGCCAGTTGGCGCCGATTCGGAAGCCGACTAAATTCTTAGCCCGTCTCCACTGCAAACATCAACTGTCTTTCGCAAGTTACAGTTCTTTCTAGAAAAATTGAAAAAAAAAAAACATTTTAAACAAGTAATAAACACCGACTTTTCACGTCTGCATAGAAGCGTTCGTTTATCTTTTCCTTTCAAATAATTGTTTAAAAATGTATACGTGCCCCTTTCAGTTGAATTTGCGTGACGGGAAAACCATTCTAAAGTAATAACTGAATGGCATGTGATACGAGAGCGGACGTCATGTACGTAACCTTAATGAAAACCCTTTCTCCTGCCCGTTGACCTCTTTTGTATTCTTCCAGACTTTTTCGTGCGAGTAAAGCCACAAGAGATATTTCCTCTGTCTTTTTGATCGACGGATGTTTCCATAAACAGACTGCAAAATTCTATAGAATATAATCTACTTCCTCGTTGCAAGTTCCTGTTCAAACAAGGGGCGTTCTTTTTCCGTGGAGCTCTTAAAAAAAGACCTAACTCTTTTTATTGTTGTGGCCATGGTAAATTTCTGTCACTATAAATTTTTAATGCGGTGAGTATTACACGCTCATGACAATGTGGTTACCACTTTTAAAAATATCTTTCAACCGTGTGACGTGAGGTCAATACACATTGTTATCTAACAATGTTGGCAAAACTTATTCGGTTTGCGGTAGGGGCTTGCAAAACGAGGAGTGGCACTGAAATCCTGGGTGGGTGTTAATCCGAAGATACGTGGCGCTAAATGTGGAAACTATAAACCAAATTGATTTTGGTTTTAAATCAAAAGATTTACCAAACATCTAACCTCTTTATGCCTGCTTTTCGATTTTGCGTCAACGAAAGACAGATGTTTGAATAAAAAGTAGGTAAAAATGTGCGTAATGGTGTTGTGCGCTTGTTTGACGAACGTGCAAACCGATTTATACTAGGGGTAAAAGACTTCAAGATAAAATTGTTTTAACTGCATGATTAGCTGTTTCTGGGATCTTCATAAAGGCCACTTGAGGTGCTTATGGCTTTGCGTAAGTCCGCTGTGATAGGTGTCCGTTCGAACTTACACAATGGCTTAGACCAATTCAGTGCCTCAGTTGAGCGTTTAGCTATGTCTCAGTGAAGCTGTTACAGAATGGAGCTTCATTTTTATCGATGCAAATTTTTCCAATGTCTGAAAAATACGCGGGTTCTTAAATCCAGCGGAAGTATGTGTGTTGGCGTTCTACATTTCCGAAAACACAAGAATGAGGAGAGATCGTGGGACAGCCAACGGATTACTGGAAAACAATTCTCAGTCCTACTGAACATAAACCACGCTCGTGGTAAACTGACTAATGCATGATTGGCAGCTGTGTAAAACAGAACAGTGCGCCGGGGTAAATTTGAAGTTCAAAGTCACGTGAAGTTGCTGCATGCAATTAAGTTATGTTGTTTTGTTTTTGTTCAAACCAGCATTTAACTGATCGAATAACTCTAATTACCGATAACTGTCCGGCTTACGTCACCAGCTGGTGGAAGAACTTATATGTTGTCAAAAAGACACATTTAAGAGTGTTTCCGAAGCACGAAGCTTCACTCAATTTGATTTTGTATTATATATACTACATGTCAAACGTCTTATTTGAACTTATATAAATAGATGTTTTTTAATCTTCATTCTTGCCGCTTTTTTCCTGTTTCTGTTCTAATCTCTGCCACATTCCACACCACGCACGACTTTTGTTGAGGGCCGATTGGAGCCTTCTTTTTATCAAAATATGTCAGTTCGTTTCTTCGCCTTGTCTGAGACAAGCTTTACTCACCGAATGAAAAAATAGTCCATTTATTTAGAAACTGTTTTGGTTGGTTGATTGCTGCCTGATTTCGGAATTGATACTGGGGTTTAATACCAAGTAACGTGTACCCAATATATTTAAAGAACCTTTGAGCCAAAAGACATTCTGTTGTTTTGTCATATCACTTTTTTATTTTTTTGACCGTATAAACAATTATCAGAGTACAATATATTTACGATAAGTTTATTTGAAATTCTTTGATTCGAATTAAAAGTATGATGAAAAATTTGTTGGCCCATACATGGGCTGCGCCATATAAGTTATTTGAAGCCACCTTATTATGGTACAAAATTATTTCAGGACTTCAAAATGATGATTTAATAATATCAATATACTACTCTTTAATACTTGCGAGTTCCCGTTTGATATTTTATTCCTTAGTAAATATAACTTTCAACTCGGTATTTATAAAACGCAGTTCGATCTTTATCCAAAAGATTTTAAGCAATCATAACCAGGTAAAAAATAAAATGCCAAACATCGTAACGTATACCAATACAAAAATAATAAAACACAGAACTGAGATATTAATTTTATATCTTAAATTAGTAAGTCTGGTCGTGAAATACAAACCTATGTTTTTTAACTCTTAATCTATGGATCTTTTCTTGTTGTTTTTGACCTTATAACTAATACATTAAGAAATCAGACAATCAAAATTAACCATTCTGAACAATTCTCTATCAATTAATGAGATATTTACAGTATACGTGGAGGTATTCAGAGAGCGTTATCATATAAATTTTAAGTATAAATACGTTATAAATTATTTTTCTCAACTCGTTTTAACGAACCACCTTTAAATTGTATTTTTTTTTTCTATGTTTTGAGTTTCTTGGAGTTTGTTAGCCTCAGTGCAGGTTTTTCGCTGCCTGTTCATATCGCTATTGATGTAACTGTTTCATCCTGTTTTTTTTCTTCATTGGCGCGGTGTCTTTTCTGATATCTTCTGTTTTGAAACCAGTTTCTGATCTGAAGTTCTGTCATTTCCAGGCCCCTCGCTAATAGCGTGCGCTCGTCGCGTGTTAGATATTGTTGGCGGGAAAATATCTTGTCCAGATATTGGAGCTGACGCTGAGTGAAATGGCTGCGATTTCGCCTTTTCCGCTTGGGACCATTTTCGCTGAAACACTTTACCGATTTCGATTCCTTCTTAAAATCTTTGTCGTCAATTCCATCTGAAGATCAAACAAGACAAAAACGTACTTAAGTTTACGTACATCCGGTTTTTTATACTACTTTAAAAATATGTCAATGAGATTTGAGCCAAAACGACAGGGTTATAATCCATTTGTTGTCGTGATGACTAGCTTAACCTTATTCAATATAACACAAGTATTTTAGATAGAGTAGCCTGTGATATAAATGTTGCGCTTCATAGCTCCTGTAACATCGATAGCTATCTGCTAACCACACAAGGTCCATATAAGTGACCATCTTAAACATCTTAACAGACCTAAATCACTTGTCAAATCTTCACGCAAAAGAGGAATCACGTCCAGAAAATTTTGATTTCTACGGCCGCTTTCCTGATGCCATTCATGTTAAGGTGTACAAACACAATGGAAAAAAGCCATGTCTTTCTGTTATGTCAGTAAGACTAATACACAACGCCAAAACACGTAAACTTGTTTTTCGTCTTTATATTCTATTGTCTGACTTGGCAAGTTAATTTTGGAACATGTTTATCTTTGCAGTAATCTTAAGTGAATTACAGAATGTTCGGATGCTTTGCAATACCAGCAGCTTGACCTCTCTCTCTCTAATTAATTTCAGTTTTGTTTTTTAACATAATAACTAAGATAGACGTTTATTAGAAAAATTGTTAATCTTAATTTAGATTAGTTTGTGAACATGCTTCTAGCCCTATCTGACGTCACAGATTTAACACATTTGGGATATACAAGTATATTGTTAAAGAATTATAATGCAAAACCCGCTAAATGTGTTCTCTAAAGACACTATTTAACCAAACAAACACTTAGACCTCTTTAAAGCGAGCAAATATACATAATGAAACATCTCCACGCTCAAATTATTTTTATCGTTGAAACGTCACATACATACACACGCCCAATTAATCAATAACCGACATAGCTGTAACTCCACCACCCGAAAAATCTCCATGAATTGATCCCCATATGGTCAAAACTGTGGTATAGGAAACCATTAACGCTTGAAGTCATAAAAACAGTCGACTGCATGAAGAAAAACTTCGGCCAATGAGAGATCAATATTCAAATACACGAATACTGGTTTATTGTTCATTAAGTCACGGTATTTTTAAAGATATTGCAAGGCGGACTTCTGGTGTCGCCAGCCCTTTTTAAACTGGTCACACCCCGGTATTAAAAACAAGTCAAAAGCATACACGAAACAAAAATATGTTACAAAGCTTCAATTGATGACTGCAACAGCCTACAGCAAAGAGATTTGAATTTAACAAGGAATTCAGTGAAAATGTTTATAATCATTTCAGTTTCATACACTAACAACGTAGAAAAGAGAGACTTCATAGGTAACAGCAAGTAAATTTTACTTTCTTATATTAAAGAAAAATGATCTGTTGTGCCGGTGAAGCTTAAAAAATGCACGCCCGTGGGCTTGGAAACTTGTATCTCTATCAGTTGGGCCATCAATGACTCTTTTGTATCAATTCTACTAAACCTCGCAAACTAATCGATAAATAAGCCAAGCAAATATATTGATATCAAAACCAAAAAGTAGTTTAATTCCCCAATTTACGCTGAATTACAAGGGGATAAAAAGGAGGTGTGTGTTCAAGAACAAACGTTGCTACTTTCCTTCAAAAGCGAGTATTGTACAACCGTTGTAAGAAAAAAAAAAACTTTTTTTTTAGTCTCCAACTGGTTGCAATGATCTACAATATTAATTTTCAGACCTTTCGAACCCGCCGGCTTTAAAAAATGAAAGGTCTTACGTGTCTAAGAAGGTAAATCTTCGTTAAAACAAGGTCGATTCCTTGGGAAAGTATGAAATTCTTTTTTCCATTTTATCTGCATGTTTGAAATCCCTGTAATCATAACTCATACAAAATGCAATTTAGTTTGAATATATTATCAAATAAACAAGGCACGTTGGGAGGTATGAAATACTTAACTAGTACTTTATAAATTTAAGACCACATCACGTTTTTTTCACCTCCAGATAAATTTTCAGGTGTCTCCATTAATGAGTCACAAAACCATACAAAACCGAAAAAAAGTTTTCTTTCAAATTGGGATTTTTGAAGCTCAGTGAAAAATTGTCATTCTATAGATGTACTGCCAAGCCGGGGTTTAATAACAGTTAAATTCTTACCATTTTCTTTGTGAACCTCTTCACCTTTGCAGCTTAGGCTGTCTTCTTCAATGGCTTTCGTCTGTTCTCTGAAAAACTGGTCTTTCCCTCCGCTTTTTTTAAGTAATCTTCCCGCTTCAGCTGTCTGCATATTCGGCGGACAGTTCAAATACACAGGACTGTAACGAACCGCGCAGCATTGGTAAACTACGGGGTTTGCCGTCCTCCGTTCAAAGCCTGCTTCGTTCCCTGCTGTGTGAAAACTCACAAAGTTTGTCCTTCGTCTCTGCCGAGCAAAATCGTCTCGCAAAATATTTTCAATCGAAAACGAGAGATCAACTTTCTGTGCGTGAAAATCCATTTGTGGATAATAGCAGTTTCTGACCTTACGATATTCAACCTCTGACCAAACTGAAAGTGGTTTCGCTTAAATACACAACTTTGTAGTCACGAGTATTTAAAGAAACCGCCCCCTTAAGCTGTCGGGACATGCATTCTTAAGACTGAAAAGTGATTGGCTATTTTTGGAACTCATAAATATTGTGTATTCATCGGGCAAGGAACATCAGAAAAGCTTGAAAACAACACCGTTACAGAGGCACACGAAAACTGAAGTAACCTTTTGTTGCAAAGCTAAAACACACTGGTGACCAAAATCGAGTGACGCTTACATAAGGTGGGTGTCCCATTCCATCTACCGCTTCCTCGATCGACAAAACGGATTAGGTCATATTGTATTGTTTTCTTCAGCATTAAAGTTGTTTCCGTGATTTTCAGTTATGTACTTACAAAATTCAAAGTGAAGAGACCACAAACAGAAAATACCAACGATGCGTTTCCTTGACATCCCGGTCTTGAGTCACGAAAAGTAAAATTATATGGTGAAGAAATATCGATCACGGCTGCTTAGTAAGTTCTCTCTAGCTCTGCTAGTGTCAAATAATTCAACTATGCTAAGCCGTATTGCGGTGTTTTCTAGAGAATACCGCCCAACTAGTCAGTCTTCGTCATATCTGCCGAGGATGAATGCGCTTAGTGGGATTGCGGATTACACTTTTTCAGAGACCAAAGACGTATTTTGTTTCATACATTCAGCATACCGAAAAACAAGCTTTTTAAAAGACTTTTAATACTATAATCATTCTGTCGACATTTTAAAAGGTGTTATAATCGTTTTGAAAGAATAGAATTCTATGTAGTTCCGGTTTTAAACCTAAAAATGCAATTTAACACCAAAAATATCGATATCGTTGTTTTTAAAGATCGATGTATTGAGACCGGACTTCATTCGCACGCGCGAACGAACTCGTTAGGAAAGCTTTGTTTGTGTTGAGTTTACTCGAAAATTTGAGAAATGTTGTGTCTTGGTACAACTGAAAAATGTATGTTCAGTTTAGCTTACAGGATACTAAAGTAAGACTTAAAGCTAGCGAATAGATTTAGCTTTCTTTTGTTAAGGAAAAAAACGGCTTTTCTGAAGGTGAAGCTGGGATTTTGCAACTCTGTGAAGATGAGAGACCGACTCGAGCGGAAAGCCTTAATTTGTTTGTCTTAAATTTACTCAAAAATTTCAGAAATGTTAGTTTAATTGAAAAGAATATCTTTATAGTTTAACATTGCTTAAAATTGATTTGTGTCTAGACTTTGCCAGCCAACAGGTCAACGGTTTAACTTAAAACATCACCGATCCATTCTTTAGCTTGATTTGGTTTCGTACCTCATTTTAAACAAGAATGCGAAGGAAATATTAAAGGCATTTTCATATCATAGCCTGAATCAAAAGAATATAACAAGGTTATGCTAACTGAAAAAGGCAATAACTGAGTCTTCTTACTATTAGCTACACTCTACTTTTCTCGACTTAAAAATAGCTGTGAAATGATTTTGGAATGAAATAAAAATGACGTGGTCAACAGACGAGGAAAAAAATCCAAACAATTTAGTCCAACATCACACACGATCAACTTTAAGTCGGGAGAGATATAAGTTCCTTGTACATATAATTAGAAATATCACTCCACAAATGCTGAAATTAAGATCAGACTGAATTAGAAGTGAGCATAACTTTTACTAAACCAAACAGGTTGACACTGACTAGCCACCTTTATATCTCTGCAGGTCGCGTCTAACGCCTACGTTCTTAAGGGAGTGTCCATCTTTCAAAAACAGCCACACCCTGCCATGCGTGTAATTAACGTTGCAGAAGATTTCAAGTTCATACTAAGTTAAAAAAAAGTTCCCGTTTTGTAAACGATTGATAAACGAGTTGCAATACAAGCTGGTAATATATAGCTTTCATTTCAGTGGTCTCAAACTAGGGTTTTATTCACCTGATAATAGCATTTTATCAATATAACATTGACCCGGCCTTATTTTGCGTAATAAACAGTATAGTACGTGAGTACTTTCCAAGAGCTTTCATTTGAATGGTCACACAAATGAATTCAGTAGGAGTTCATACACATACTAAAACGGTTAGAACCACGTTGTACAGAATAATCAACTTCGCCACAGGTAAAAATTCTACTCAATAGCTTTTATTTCAATGGTAACACACTAGGGCTTTATCCACAAACTCGACAACGTTACGAACAACCTTGAACAGAATTATTAACAGTACCACAAGAAAGCACTAATCAATATCTTTTTGAATGGTAACGCACAGAGGTTTCATCGAGAATTCAGCATTGCATGGAAATAAACAACACTGTTCAATACTTTATAAAATACGATGTGCTCGTTGTCTCGTTTCTATAAGCTATCTAGAAAGTTTTACCAAACCTGTCAACATTTCCTACTTGTCTCAGGATGCCGTACAGCTATTTTCGTATCATTTTTCTATTTTCATTTGCGATACTTAACAAATAGTTTGAGAGGCCGTGGCGTTTCTAGGGGTGATTCAGAAATGACTCTATTACCTACTAGAAACTTTTGAAAACTCTTAACACATGCTTAAGCGGGGCTATTATTAACGTGTCGAATGGGAGTGAAGTCTTAGTGAAACTATATATAGCTCGACTAAAATTTATGGCAGCCAACTTTTCTTTACTGCAGTCATTATGCTAAGATTTAAAACGATTTAAGCGGAGTTTTCTGCGATTTTGAACTCTAGTCGACGCGAATAATAAAAGCTAAAAATAATATTTAATGTTATTTGCTCATAGTCGAACAGATATTCGCCAGTTTTCAAGCGCGGTTAACGCTAAAAATAAAACCCCCGCATTACACTGATGTAATCACAACACCAGATAAACCTTACAATCTTACTGGCTTTGACGCATTCACGAGGAAAAAAGTTTATGGTACTTTAATTACAGTTTGTAAGTAGACGCTTGGTTACTTGATCTGTATCTAGAAAACCTTAATAATTTAAAAGTACCGAAGACTGCGCCCGAATGAACACTCTAATACTTTCCCCTTAACAGGTACCTAAGGAACTCTTTTAAAACACTTCAATCACTTAAAATATTTTCGAAATAATATTAGGTAGGGCAGTGAATTTCGAAGAATGAGAGGAACTTGATGACTCACTCTCGGTGCCGGTAATTACCGGGGTATTGCAACCAGGGTCATTACAGCCACTCCCCTGGGATGTGATTGTAGCCTATAACAGGTTATTTCCCCGTATATTTTGCACGGTGAGGTTTCCCCAACACAAGAGGAACTTAAGCAAGCATATGTACATGTGGTAACACTAATAAAACGGTGAGTAAATTAAAAATTACGATGGAGTGCACGTGCGTTGTACATGTGGGGTATACATTCTTGGTTGTTCTCTTCACAAAACAGCAATAAGTAAAGACCACTTAGAAATTCTGCGTTGCCCGAAAAGTTAGATCGTTCCGAAGCATTCCTCTACACAATCCATGTGCTGTTGAGACCTACTAATCACGAGAGATTTTCCAAAATGTATTGACCAATTTATTTTTTAATCCACACATCAGGCCTTTCTAAATTTCTAGGTAAAGATACTGCTCCTTGACTGAACCGTCTTAAAATTGCATGCTTACTTTACAGTGATTACAAGATGAATCAGTATATAGTAGATTCCCCTCTAAATCTCGTGACGTGTTGTTATAAGTCACCTTTATCGATCGAGTATTAAATGTGATAACCTTTTCGACAATCATACAATTTTGACGTGCTTCTTGTTTGAAAAAGCCGCGAGAAAGAGTCGACCAGGGATGACGCAGCGGTGAGAGCGCTCGCCTCCCACCAATATGTCCCGGGTTCGATTCCTGGACCCGGCGTCATATGTGGGTTGAGTTTGTTGTTGGTTCTCTTCCTTGCTCCGAGAGTTTTTTCTCCGGGTACTCCGCTTTTCCTCTCTCCTTAGAAACCATCATTTCCAAATTCGATCCAGGAGTGCACGGACATTTCTGAACGAGTTCTTGTGAACCGCCGTGGTGCTCCGTGGGTAAAAATATTACATTTACATTTTTTTTTTCATATATGCATGGCTTGGCTGAGCCGAGTTCAAAAATAGCCAGTGTCATGGTTACGAGGAGGGTGATTTGGCTTGGGTTCTCTGAAGACTATAAGAACCCGAAAATTCTCCGCCTCTCTTACCTTCCTTCAAAAAAACAATCTAGACACGCACATGCAATGCAAATAGCGAAGGGCAGAGATATCTCGCATGCCGAGGTCAACTTGCAGTACAATATACTGTCAATGCGCTGTTGATTAGCTTTCCGCAGGGTAATGGGCTCCTGCTTTCCGCAAGACGTTTTGCATTTTCCTGTTTACATTTACAAACAAAAATAAATGTTTGAAGTCTCATTTTAACTGGCGTTTCTTTTTTATTAAAATACCCATTCAAAATATTTTTGCTATAACTATACATCTTTCGTTATTAACACGTATATGGCCTGAGTATGTTTTACAAGTTTTGAAAATAAAAGTCTGACTAATAATATATGTTCGGTTTTTCGTCGACAAAATCAACCAACACCATCAATTATATCCTCCTCCACCTTATAAATAGCACAATAAATAATTTTATAATAGAAAACTGAAATCGTCGAATGCGTTTTCATTTTCAGTTCAATATTTTAGTTCAGTTTTTTTTTTTTTAAACTCAGCGCAGGTTTTCCTGATTACAACTGTTTTGCTTGTAGTCTCCACACATGTCGATTACACTGTCATCATAATGTTTCGTTTCTAGCCGGCTAAGAACGAATCGTTTTCTGAAGAGCGAGATCTATCACGTGACCCTTCGCACGGTCAACCTGCTTTTTCCTGTTTATTTTACAAACATCTTCTTTTGAAATGTCAGTTTAAACCCTTAATAACTTAGAAAGTTTTAGTCTTCGCTTTTCGAGAAAGCTGCGGCAGAATCCAGCTCATCCTGTTTGGTGTTCTTTGTGGCACAATGCTTTTTCTGGTATCGCCTGTTCTGAAACCAGTTTCTGATCTGCAGTTCAGTCATTTCCAGGCCTCTCGCCAATAGCGTGCGCTCGTCGCGTGTCAGATACTGTTGGCGGGAAAATATCTTGTCCAGATATTGGAGTTGACGCTGTGTGAAATGACTGCGATTTCGCCGCTTCCGTTTCAAAGTGTTTACTTTTAAGGACTTTTCTGTCTTGGCTTCCACCTCAGCCTGTTCGTTCTTGCTTTCATCTGAAAATCAAACATGGCTTACAATAAATATCACGGAATTAATAAGTTGTATTTGATCCAAGACAATGAAACTGATAAAAGATGCATTCCTTCTTCGTGATGACTCATTCAAACTGAAGCAATAACGCGCCCATTAATATTTTCAATAGCACATATCTCGATATAATTGATGCGGTTAAATAGAAAAACAAGACACTGCTTGGTTATACATTATGATAAAGACTCAGTGCTCATATTAATGATCATTACACTGATTAAGTAAACTCTTCAGTAAATGCTTCAGTCAATCGTGCCGATCGCTCTTTTTGTAAGCAGTATTCCATTAAAATACACAGGTAAAAACAGAAAGGGAACCTGGAATGCAGTAAAAAAAGAAGTAATAATAAAGGTATTACTGGTTTTAACGGGTAGCCCACATCACACATCAGTTAAGTGAGGCCCTGGAAACCAAAAACGGCTAGACGATAAAAGTCTTGAAATATCTACCTGATTCTACGTTTAAGAATATTCACAAGTAACTCGCGTGATTTATCAGTGTCGCGTAGCTTTTGCTCGTTACGTTTCGCTGGCGTAGCTCTCAATTCAGTAATTTCAGTTCTGAATTGTACCAGTTTAAGCGTTCCATTCATAATAGCATGGTAAACAAAACGGTTAGAAAGCATGTATTATTTTTAACTGACCGATCGTTCATCCTTTCTTCGTCTGATATGTGTATACCACTGTATAACCTACGCGATTAATAAGATTTGAAATAAGTTAACTATATGCTAAAAGAATCCCAATATCTCGACTGCTGTCTTTATTGTTATCGAATGGAATGTAGCACAGCCAAATTGTAAAATAAAATTCTTGGTACACGTCGCAGGAGTAGCTTCAGGACAGGGAGTTTTTAAGAGACTTTTCGTTCGATAGAACTGCTCGTCAACTGTAGTTGTTATGCTGAATGGGCTAGGAAAAAGCCGATTCAGTAAAAGCCAGTATAAAGTCTGTGAAGCCAAACAACTACTTGAACCTCAATAAACATTAGTAATTGCAAGCAGAAATGGGACACATAAGGGAAGCCACAATTAATTTACTATTTTTGCCAATAACGTCAATAATCCACCCACGCAGGCAGTGAACGAAGTGGTTTCCCGGTCCTGCGGTGCTTGTTTTTAAACCAGCTGGAACTTTCAGGTAATTATGGCTTACGGAGTTAAATCAAGGCTATCAAATAAAATTTAGCATTTATTTACCACAGAAAGAAACGATAGTATTTTCATGATGTTTGATTCATGGCATGGTCTTAAAGCCAACACTGGCTCTCCTCATAGCTCTGGAGCCAAAGTCACACCCGATTAAACTTTGAACTGAGATGGCAAAGCTTAATTCGGGCAAACACAGTTACGTATAGTGACAATGACTCTTTTGTTGGCAAGGAAATTAACTCAAATATTTATTTGTTTGCTTAAAAGAAAACTTGAATGGCGGGGGCTTTGTTTTTAAAGCCTCATTTTGAAGAGAAAATTGAAGAGAATCTGAAAGTGACATGTTTAAGGAAGTCGCAGCGAAATCGAGGTAAATACTGGCTGAGAAATCAAATCAAGTAGTCGTCGAGCATCAGAGTGGTTCACATTTCCAGGCGATTCGAGGTAATTATATTATTTCTTTCTTTAGCAAATTAAAATAGAACAAGAGAGAGTGGTTTTTCTGTAATGACCTCATGTCATTAACTCGCATTTTATAAATAGCCCTCCCACTAAATTTTCTTGAGGCTTCATTGAATCTGCAGAGTCATAAAAAATCTGTAATCGCGGACCTTTTCATGATAAAAATATCATTTTCATAATACTTGAGCTAGGCGTTCCAAGAATCCGGGAAATAAAACCCTACGATTCTGCTTTCATTACGAAAGCAACCTGTCTGCAGAAACACACAAGCGGGCTTTTCCGCAATCTGTGAATTGACGTGAGCGACCACGCACGAGAGCCCTGGAGATTGTCGGAGCATTTTTGGCCAAATTCACTTCAGTTTTTTTTTTTAACTAGAAAACATGACATAAAGATTTGACTCAGTCAGTTCTAACTACAACTTTATAGATTATGATGAAACCGTCATGTGATACGAACTCTTCCCGAGATATAAAAGTGATATTTGTACCCACTGTTTGATCAAAACGGGAAATACAATAAATTTGCGCACGTGCTATAAATTAAATGGTTTCTTGCCGTGGCGAGTTCTAGCTTAGCAGTGAAATTAATCAATACCTAAGTAGTTTTTGGACTTTTTAATGCACACTGTTTGTCACGCTCTTTAACTCAAGTTCATATGAGCTGTTTCTAAATAAATACATTACACCATTCTCCTATGTAATCCTGTAACCATATGATATATTAATTTGTTGAAAACACCCTATTAAGTTGAAAACAAAACTTAATTCTACAGTGTCAGGGATTCTAGTTAAAAAAAAATCGTAAAGTTTCCACTCGATCAATATCTCTTTTACCACTTAGAATTTTCTCTTATTTATATTGTCGGTAAATTTTTCAAAATTTATTGTTATACTCACCCTCACCCTGAAGGGGCTCGTCATCTTCGCACTTCAAGCATTCTTCTTCAGTTTCTTTTGGCCGGTCTTGAAGCAACAGTCGCTTTTCAACATTTACTCTGTGCAATCTTGGGCCAACTCTGTGCAATCCTGGTAGAAAGTGCATCACCACTGGGCAATACCGAACCGCACAGTATCGATAAATTGGGGTGACTGGACATCTCTCAAAACTCGACTGGTTCGATGGTATGCTTGGAATATTTCTTGGCCGTCGCTGGGAAAAATCGTCTCGTAAAATATTGTCAATCGAAAAAGTTAGACTGGTTTTCTCACTGTGACAATCCATTTGAACCTTTTTTTAAATTTAATTAAACCGCAGCTAACCCGATGTGACCTTACTGCTTGCAACACCTCTGTTGAAAGTGAAAGCTTTTTCGCTTACACTTGAATTTAATGAGTGTCATCAGCATTTTATAATCCGCGGTCCACTGAACACGTCATGACTGGATGAATGACAGGGCTATTTTTAGGAACAAAAACCTTGTTTTTTATCACCGAAGTAGTTTGTAAACAGCGCTACCAGGGAAATTACATCAAGCTTGTTCATTTTAAAAGTAACTTTTCCGGGAATAAACACTCTGCAGGTTTTCCTAGGTTTCAATAACCTCTCCACCCAATAAATTCAAAGTGCTGTAGCATTTCCGTTGTTATCGCGAAACTGAAAACAGCAAACAGAAATTGTCGAGTGTGCATTAATTTAATAAGAGGTGCTATGTCTGCAAAATAAATGACAAAAGATAAAGCATGGAAAGCAATTCTTTCAGAGTCTGAATACTCCGTTTAAATTATTGATACAGGCCAGGTATTAAGCGGTGACAAAAATCCCGAAGTTATGTGAAATAACCAGTTATGTATTTGAAGTGGGTTGTACACGCAGTCATACTTCAGCTCACTAAATTCTCCGCGGGCAAGCCCCGATGTGTTTTTTCCATCATCTCTTTAATTACTCAATTGATAAACAACGATTCTTTTGAAAGAGCTCTCAGACAAAAAATAACTGGATCAACTTTTTACATTTTCTATGTCAGACTCCACGCACTTCCGGTTACGTCAACCACAAAAAATAACAACACCCTTTGTTTGCCCTTTATCGACCCACGCGCTTGGCGTGGTACGGTAGCGTGACATCAGAACATAAATCGATTTAAAATCACGTTTCCGATCCGACAGTGAACTGTAACACCAGCATATTTATCTTATGATTCTTTTGCGGAGGTCACGAGAGAGTCACAAACTTACCTTAAGTGTAGGAGAACGAGAGCGTGATTCTGCAGAATTCTGTTAACTTTCAGAGTACAATTTTTGATGTCATGCGTAAAATTAAATCTCCCTGTCTATGAATTAAATAGTCTCTCAGTGTTTTGTTATGACGATCCTTTGCTGTTTACGCTTTGTTTTATTCTTATCGACTCCCGGAAAACATAAACATGGAGAGAGGGTGGGAAGGAAGGAAGAAAGGAAGATATGAAACAATATAAGAATTACACAGCTGTTTACAGCATATTTTAAAATTGTCTTACATGCATTATGCAGAATGACTTGCCTCACCGCTATTAGTTTGTAATAACTGTGATATGGCCGTAGCCCCGATAAAGGCAAAAAGTAATTGGATTCACCGAATACAAAACTTTCCTGCATGTCAGCTTACTAAACTACTAAATTCTCCGCGAATCTCCAACTCGTAAATACACCGCACCTCTCCTGCTAAAACGACCCGGTTAAGAGTTATATTGATTCTTCACAACAAACTCCTTTCTTCGAGTAGTTTTTAATTAGCAATGACACACTGATTGTTAGTCCGGGAAAGGTGTATAACCCACAAATGATGGTTTTATTATTCATGATTTTTTGATTTTTTTTTTTTTTTTCAAGTTGGCTAAATGGTTAAATATTTATCATCATATGGTGAAGTGATCCACCTATAGTTATTTTTGAACAGTCACATTTGGGATGTAGTTGTCGGTGACAACCGGAAAGTAGTTACATTGCGGCTTGCGTTGTCTACGTTACTAAGTTTTATTGTAAACTCTATAACCAACGACTCAAGCTTGAAAAAAATTCATTATTGTCTAAGAATAATTATTGTAAATCAATCCGTGTTGACATTAGATTGTATCTTGATTTTGTATTCTGAAACTTAATGGATCTATAGTGTAATTTGATTGACATAAGTGTCAAAATAGTCTACCATTGTATTGGAAAAGATAAATTTGTAAAATCGAAGCTCATGTATCAGTCGATACGAAAGGTTCGGAGTTGTTAGAGACTGTGAAATGTAAACAGCATATGATGGAGAACGAAATAAAGAATTGTTGAAAGGAGAAAGATACAGTCCTCTTATTGAGTCGAACCAGTGCCGGGATTTCCCGAACATTTGGTCCTTCGAGCTGGATCATGGGAAAGACAAAGACATCTAAAACAGGCAATGGAACGACTTCAGAAACAGAAACGAGAAAGGAGAGCAGAGAAGAGACAGTGCAACTGAGAAGGAGAGAAAGAAAAGGGCATAGAGCGTACCTAAAATACGTCGGCGACGAGTTAAAAGGACTCTTGCAAACGTACAACGAGGAGCAGCGGGCGAAGACCATTCAGTTAAAGGGTACATTATCGGAACTGTTGGACATTACTAAAGAACTTGACGGCGAAATTTTGAGATTGTTAGTCGAAATCGAGGAGGTGTCGGACGAGGGGATAGCGGAGGAGATAAGATGCGCCGGAGACTTGAGGGGAGAGTTTACTGCACTTGTCGCCTCAGCAGAAGAGGCACTCGGTGGAAACTCTCAACCTCCAGCATCACCACAAGAGCCTTCAAGTAACGGGAGCAATAATTCGTCCGGCACAGTTCAAGTTCGATTGCCGAAGTTGGAAGCGAAGCGGTTCGCGGGGCGTGTCGAGGAATGGCAGGAGTTTTGGGACGGTTTCGTAAGCTCCATACACTCCAATCCCAAGCTATCGCCCGTAGACAAGTTTTCTTACTTACGCGGATTACTTGGGGGAACAGCACGTACGGCTATAGCGGGATTGGCCTTAACGGAGGCAAATTATGAGGCCGCCATCGACCTGTTAAAGCGGCGATTCGGGAAGAAAAGTACAATCGAACGAGCCCACGTGAACGACCTTTTAAAGATTCAGGCTGTTTTTAATGAAAGGGATATTGGTGGCCTTCGCCGATTGTACGACTTGGTGGAAGTCCACCATCGAGGCCTTCAGGCGCTCGGAGTGGACGCCGCTACATATCAAGGGATTGTTGTGCCGGCCATCTTGAACAAGATACCAGAGGCCATACGATTGCAGATAACCAGAGGGAAGAACCATGAGGAGTGGAAAATGGACGAAATGCTAGCTGAACTGTTGTGTGAGCTGGAGCTGAGAGAGGAAAATTCATTCAGAAGCGACAAGAACTTTACGCGTGAGCCGCGTGAGAAAGATCAAAGAAAATTTGGGGGCGGACCCCCAACAGCCAACGCCCTGTTAGCAAAGACATGGGACAATCTGTGTGCTTATTGTAAGGGCGAACATGCCCATGAACATTGTATGAACGTTACTTCTGTTGAGGAAAGGAAGCTCCTTTTACGTAAGTACGGACGATGCTTTATTTGTGCTAAGAAAGGGCATATTTCCCGTGATTGTGCCACTAAAATTGTATGTAATGTTTGTAAGAAAGGGTGTCATCATGTTTCCATTTGTGTTGACTATGTGGGTCACAACGCATACCAGGCGCCGCGTCAGCCTAGGCCCGCAAACAATGGTGATTATGATATCTCGCCAAGTGTCAATCACGCGCATGCCAGTCATGCCAGTCCCGCCCTTCACGTGGGATTAGTTGGGAGGGTTGCATTACAAACAGCCCAAGCAGTTATTACGGGGAGCAAACATTCGAGGGTTCGGGTTTTATTCGACGCGGGTAGCCATAAGTCCTTTATAACTACTAGAGCTGTACAGTTAGCGGGGTTGCAGGAGGTGCGAAGGGAATGGATCGAAATTAGCACCTTTGGGCAGCAAACGAGGGATAGTGGGTTGAGGGGTCTGCATGAGTTTGATGTGTTCCCTTTACAGGGGGGGGATGGGATTAGGATCGAGGCCTATGAGGTACCCAGTATCACGCAAATACGAAATGAGCACATTGAGAAAAGGAAAGCCGAGTACCCCCATCTCCAGGGCTTGTGGTTCTCGGATGTCAATCGGGATAGGGAGATTCTCGATGTAGACCTGCTCATTGGGGCGGATTTTCTCTGGTCCTTTCAAGGGGGGAGAACGGTAAGGGGGGAGCCAGGTGAACCCGTCGCCGTAGAAACCCACCTGGGTTGGGTCTTGTCAGGGCCCCTGAAGGGAGTTTGTGATGATTCACAGATAAATGTCCACCTTCACCTTGTGGGTAACAGTTTGTCACGCAATGAAGAGGCGTTTGTTGATAATCGAAAATTGGAAGATAGCGCAAGGAAGCTGTGGGACTTCGAGACACTCGGAATTCGGGAAGGGGATCAAGTCCACGAAGCCTTGAAGGACGCGATTGTGTTTAACGGAAACAGATACGAAGTCTCTCTACCATGGAAACAGGGACATGGGCCCCTGCCGACCAATTATCACAACAGCTTGAGACGGCTAAAAGGTCAATTAGGACGGTTAAAGAGTGACCCCACAGTTCTGAATGCATATGAAGGGATCATAAAGGAACAAGAAGAGGTTGGAATAGTCGAGCGAGTGACGGAGTTAGAAACGACTGAGAAGATTCATTATCTCCCGCATCACGCAGTCATCCGGAAAGACGCCAAGACGACCAAGGTCAGGGTCGTGTACGACGCATCGTCTAAAGAGGGAAAAAGGGGTGTGTCGCTGAATGATTGCCTTCATGTGGGACCTGCGTTAACACCACTGCTGTATGAAATTCTAATTCGTTTTCGAGAGAAGCGCGTTGCGTTAGTTGGTGATATTGAAAAGGCATTTCTCAATATCGTTGTAAACAAACGTGACAGGGATTGTTTGAGGTTTCTCTGGGTAAATAGTGTTGACAGCGAGCAATTAGAGCCCATTGTTTACAGGTTTTGTCGTGTTGTTTTTGGAGTTAATTGTTCACCATTCCTACTCAATGCAACACTGCAATATCATCTTGATTCGTTTATTGAGCTAGATCCTGAGTTTGTTCGTATCATGAAGAAGAGTTTTTACGTCGATGATCTCGTTTCTGGAAGGAGAGACACGCAGGAGGCAGATGAGTTGTATGACAAGGCGAAAACGAGACTCGCTCTCGGTGGGTTCAAATTAAGGAAATGGTTAACGAACAGCGGGGAGTTGAGGGCCAAAATAGAACAACGTGAATTGCGTGACGAGACAGACGTAAACAAAGAAGTCGAAAGCGCCGACGAGAGTTATGCCAAGGAGACCCTTGGAGCGAAAGCGGGAATGAAGAATGAAAGGGTGCTTGGACAGTCGTGGAATTGTGAAAACGATGTGTTTATCTTTGAGCTGTCAGAAATGGTTTCAAAGGCGGATGACTTGCCTGTCACGAAAAGAAGTATTTTGAAGGTGATTGCAGGTATGTATGACCCCTTGGGGTTGGTGAGCCCAGTTCTTGTCAGTATGAAGGTTTTATTTCAAGAGTTGTGCATGGGCAAGGTAGGTTGGGACGAAGAGTTAAGTGGTGAATTGAAGACACGTTGGATGGGGTGGTTAAGTGACCTAAAGGGAGCGAAAGAGATTCAAATTCCTAGATGCGTTTATGGAGTACCCCTGGGCGAAGTTACTTGCTCACTGCATGGATTTGCCGACGCAAGTAGAAAGGCTTACTGTGCTGTGATTTATTTTGTGTGCGAGCTTTCTGGAGCTATCTCAGTGACGCTGCTCACTTCCAAGACGAGAGTTTCCCCTCAGAAGCCACAGACGATACCGCGATTGGAACTCATGTCCGGCAGAATTCTATCGACGCTCATGAGTACAGTTAAAGAAGCCCTCGAGGGGGAGGTACACATAGCGAGCACACAACTGTGGCTGGACAGCAAAACGGCGCTATGGTGGATAGCAAACAACGGCGAATGGAAGCAGTTTGTTCGTCACAGAGTCAATGAAATTCTGAAGGTCACGAAGAAGGATGAGTGGGGACATTGTCCGGGGGAGGAGAACCCAGCGGACATAGGTTCGAGAGGTGAACAGGCATCCAAGCTGAAAGAAAACGTCTTGTGGTGGAACGGTCCACCGTGGTTGACTGGACCAAGGACTGGATGGCCAAGCATGGAGATCAACGAGACTCCACAGAGTAACGAAGAGATGAAGAAAGTGACTGTCACGGTAGCTGGCGTGACAAGAAAACGTGGAGTCACAGATGTGATTGATATCAACAAGTTTAGTACCTTTGATCGGTTGTTGAAGGTTACGGCCTGGGTGAAGCGTTTTCTGTTCAATTTTGTGTGTACCAGAAGGGGTGTGCAAGGGAGAGCGGGTATGTTGCAAAGAAGAGAAATGCACGAAGCAGAGCGAATATGGATCGGAACCGCGCAAGCGGAATTAAAGGGCAGTAAAAGCTATGATGACCTTGTCCGACAATTGAAACTAGAGAACCGTGACGGAATCTTGAAATGTATTGGCAGATTGGAAAATTCGGATCTGGACCTGGAATCGCAGGAACCAATCATTCTGCCCAGAAATCACAGGATGACCAAGTTGATTATCGAAGAATGCCATAGAAGAACGAAACACGGAGGAGTGCGAACGACGTTGGGAGAGTTGAGGTCAAGGTTTTGGGTTCCAAAGGGTAGACAAGTTGTAAAGAAGGTGTTAAGAGAATGCGTGACGTGTAAAAGACAGCAAGGAAAACCCTTTGGAGCGCCACCTGTAGCAGCATTGCCAGAATTCAGGGTCAGGGAGGCCGCACCATTTTCGAAGGTAGGAGTAGATTTCGCTGGTCCAGTGTATGTGAAGTCTACAGATGGCGAAATGGTGAAATCTTATATAGCGTTGTTTACTTGTTGCGTGACACGGGCTGTGCATCTGGACCTGGTGGCAGACTTAACAGCGCCGACCTTTTTGCGTTGTTTACGAAAGTTTACGGCCAGGCGGGGCACACCATCGTTGATAGTTTCGGACAACGCGAAGACGTTCAAGGCGTCGGAGAAGATTTTGAGGCGAATCTGTGACAACGAAGAGGTAAGGGCGCATTTGGAGACAAACCGGATAGACTGGAGGTTCAATTTAGAGCGGGCGCCATGGTGGGGAGGATTCTTTGAGCGATTGATAGGAACTACGAAACGTTGTCTTAGGAAGGTCCTTGGAAACGCAAAGCTTAACGCGGACGAAATGATAACAGTCTTAACTGAATTGGAAGCCACCATGAATTCACGTCCCCTGACGTACGAATATGATGAAGTTGGGGCGGAAATGTTGACACCATCGCATCTCATCTATGGACGGCGCTTAATTAACTTACCAGAGGAGGTACGAGATGACGAGGAAGAAAATGAACGTGGGTTCCTAAAGAGGTTCAGATACCTTGCTAAGTTAAGAATCCATTTCTGGAATCGGTGGCGCAAAGAGTATTTGGTGGATTTGAGAGAGCATCATCGTGGCAACAAGGAAGGCAAGCATGACAAGGTAAGTGTTGGAGAATTAGTGTTGGTTCACGAAGACAATGTTAAGAGAAGTAACTGGAAATTGGCGAAGGTGGAGGAGTTGATTGTGGGCAAAGATGGACAGGTAAGAGGTGCCAGACTGAAAGTAATCACGAAGGGAAAACCTGTTTTTATGAACAGGGCAGTTCAAAAGTTGTTTCCCCTGGAGGTTAGTTGTGTCACGGGGGGAACTCAGGGAAATGTAGGAACCGGGGAAAATGGCAATCAGGGTAGGGTTAGAAATACTCCAAGGCGAGCGGCAGCACTGGATTCGTGTTGGCGTACGCGAGCCATGATTAATCACTAGTTGTTTGCTCGGTGTATTTTGTAGCGCGATCGTACTTTTTGGACTTGTGTACTGTGTTTGACCCTGATTGGTCAAAGGGGGAGTGTGTCTAAGAATAATTATTGTAAATCAATCCGTGTTGACATTAGATTGTATCTTGATTTTGTATTCTGAAACTTAATGGATCTATAGTGTAATTTGATTGACATAAGTGTCAAAATAGTCTACCATTGTATTGGAAAAGATAAATTTGTAAAATCGAAGCTCATGT
>JAHPZR010005040.1:80000-92126 GCA_019787425.1 Platygyra sinensis
AAAGGGAAGAATTTTGCTACAGTCAAGCAAACAAAGCGATTAAGGGTAGATGGACTTCACTGAGCCACTCGAAAAGAGAGATGTTCTTTAAAAAACCGCTTGTAACAAATATGGTACGTAAAAAGAGGTGCTAAATTATATGTTGTTTTCATATTTGGAGGGCCGCAAGTATTCAGCCGAGATTGTTTTCTAATCAGTGAGGTTTTGACTAACGCTCTGTAAAACGACACATACATGATTCAGGTACCATTTCGTCACAAAATCACATGTCTAGATGAAACCACCTCATGAAATGGTACCATCGATCAGATCCAAAGAATGATAAATAATGATAATAGGACCGAATGGAGTCCAATTCGGTATGTAATCATACGAGTGATTAACAAAATCGGACGACCGCGAAGCGGGAGTCCGATTTGTTAATCACGAATTATGGTTACATACTGAATTGGACGACACGATGTCCCGTTACTAATTTACCATAACACAAATACAATTTCCAACAAAAGCAAAAGCTTGAAGAAGAGCTTTTACATGTCATTTTACTGAATATCATAATTAAACATTCAAAACAGTCACTGGAGACTGAACCTCCAAAATTTTACAAAGTCAGCCTCTTGAAATGGTTACTATAGTGATTGTAATCAATGTTGCGATTGGTGGATTTAGTGGAGAAGACTTAAGATGATTCGCTCATATATCTGTCCGATTACAGGTGGCCGTTTACCACCACTTGTCCGATTACACCTTTGCAGATAAATTAGAGCAAAATAGAGCAGTTTATGCACCAATCACATTTAAGGAAATTGCAATTGTTTTGATTAGAGTATGAATGTATTTATGCATCTTGTTCTTCACGCATAATTCATATGGGTGCTGCTTTGGCTGTGCTGAGCCGGATGCTGCACGAAACGCCGGGAAGGTGGACGACATTTAGCAATATCTATATCCCGGATGACAGAGCCTCCCCCAACCCACCGGGTCTAGTTACGTCACAATCCACATAAAATCATTTATTTTGTGAAGAAATTTCCTTTATTTGTTCTGTTGTTCGTATTACGAGATTGTATGACAATGTAAAAATATGGCATTCATTTCGAGATTGAATAAAGAGGTGTAGATATCTGACATGTTGCTGGAAAAGCCATTGAGAAGATACAGCACTTTTAATTACATTTGTTTCTTGGCAGCGTGAAGGTCCGTTTGGAAACAGTTCAAAGTCGGCATTTTTTTCTAACAAATATTGCCATATAAAAATTAATGGACAGGTATGTCCCTCGTACCTTTTAGGGAAACTCAAGGTTCACAGCTTTTGCGGTACAGCCTAAGTGTTGAGCCGAAAATATTACAGGATATATATATTTGACAATCAACTTTACGAATAGAAGTTACTCTAAGCAATTACCTTTATCGATATTAAAAATTATGATTGCATCATTTAACTGTGCTGTGGTAGATTTAGTATACCTCTTTGGGGTGAAAAAATAAGCCACACCCACAAAAAACAGGATCTTAATACTTTGTAGGGGTTATTTACGAAATTCCCGGCTAGCAGTGCTGTCCTTCTTGTATGGGGATTCTCCCCCTTGGACCAGTCCCTCGATTCAACCACTTCCAGCGCGTTGCTACAGCTGCCATTCTTTTTTGGGCTCGAACCAAAGCTTAGTCATTTAATTTTCTGCATGAAAATCTCTCCGTTAATATGAGAGGGTGGTAAGGGGAGTCAAGATTACGTTTCACTGGAAATAAATCGGTCCTTTCACAGTTCACGGGAAATGAAATCGGCCCTGATTTCACGTTTCAGTTTTTGAGACGAACTAACGTAACTTACTATACCCTCAAGTACAGCCTTGTTAGATGTCTTAATCACCCGTCCACTTCTTGTTCTATGCAAGAACACGAAGAGGCTGAGGAATGATTGTCCTGTCAAGGTCACCCAATGATGTTAATTACTGTCGGAAATAATAGAAGGAGAAGCCAGAATCACGGTTCACGACGAATTAAATAAATCAATGTTCACAGCTTCTAATAAAATCCCGATTCTCAAGCTACCTCACGTTTCGCGAGAAAAAAAAATAAACTTTTAACAAATCACGAAAACGCCCCTTGCAAACCTCATACAACCAGCTCGTTGATGAGACCCGCAACTAACGTTTGGAGTCCTCAATGTTTATTGTATCGGTATAATTTACTCCGTTATACGAGAGGTTAATGACACAAGCAAAGACTGAAACTGAATTTTCAGTTTTTAGATACACTGAATTGTGAACCGAATATCAGTGATGACACAAGGAGCTACAACTTTAACATAAAAATCATTCTTGTCAAGACATCATCAAATTAAAAGGACTCCGTACTGTCGTATCATGCAGTGGCGGCTTACTCAGGGACGAGACATGTGATTTTATACGGCTTCTCAGTACTAAATTCCGAACGGGCTCTTTCTGTGTGTGAAATGAACATGAAAAAAAAAATTGTGATTCATTCGTGGTTATACGGACCAGTTAATTGGCAATAGCGAACATAAATGTTATGAGGTCGCTTTAAACTTACTACCAACTGAGAAGACAATATGAAAGGTGTCAAATAGATTGAATCGTACCGTAGTTATTCGCGGTAAACGCCTTTTAACGCAAAATGTGTGAGTTTACGTAACTATGCATAAAGATGCCTATTCACCGAAGATGTATTGCTTTACACGAACAAATATAGAGGCGATAATTTTTAAGCTGGTTTAAATTGCGTTCTTAAACGCGTGAAATAGAACGTTGCCTCCAATGAACCAACACCTTCTAAGCTGGAAATTTCAAGTGTGATTTGTAATTATAAAAACCACGTTCTTTAACTGAACTGCCCTTAAATTTTGAGTTTGCAAGAGAGTGCGAAAGTGAATGAACTAAAATATAAACTTTACAGGCGGTCAGATATTGGAAATTATACTGAGCATACCTTTTTTTCGTGGCTGCTTTCCGATATGACCCGAGTTTTGATAAACATCTTTCTCCGGAGTTTGAGCGCTGTAACCACCTCTGCCAAAAAACTCTGTCTCGCTGCATTGGTTCATGCGTCGATCGAGCTGGCATCTTAAAGCGACAAACGGAACTTTGCTGCTGCTTAAAGAAGGCCCTACGTACAGCACCCTAGGAGCTTTTGTAATTCGGGAAGGATGAGGGAAGTCCGAACGAAGAATATTGTCGACAGAGAACGATAAGTTTTGAGCCATCGTGCCGGCTGCTTTCAGTACATGTAATTCAGCAAAAGTGATAGGTTCGCAATGGGCTTTAATACATGTCATTCTCGAGGGGCGGGCTGGCACGTCTGCCAACGCTTGCACGTGAAAATTCCGCCTAAATTAAGGACTCATTGTTAAATGAGAACAATAAAGTGCCTTTCTTCTGAAGTGCGAAATGAAAAGATATAACAGCAAAGTGTGAACTTATCGAACTTTCACAATTTGACATTTGTGTCAAATATATGTTTCACTGGTAGGGGAAAATGTTTTAACTTTGAAAAGAGAAATTTTCAATCGGCCTTCGTCACGGTCACGTTTAGTGAAATTCGCCGTTAGAGAGAATTAAAATAAAAGTGAATTTAAAAACACTTTCATATTGATTACTTTCCAATAGTCTTTTTTCCAAAATAGGACTCATTGCGATGTCTGAAATGTTTTAACCTAAATAAATCACACCTTAAACGAATTTCAGCATTCTCTTGGAGTATGTCTCAGTGCGGTTTTGAATCGGTTTTCTTTTTCCATTTGTCTTAAGTTTGTAGCTAAGAGGAGACTTCTTCGTTTTATCTTATTTGCTCTTTACACTCTAAAACATGACCAGAAACAGAAATTGACAACGGATTTCCGCTGTGTAACGAAACAAGAGCACATGTATTCGTTTTCTCAATCGTCAAACACTTTCAGACACTTTTCTTGTCCAAGGCTAAGTTCATTAGAGACTAAAATGCCAAACAACCTGCTCGAAAGGTGACTGGTGACAATGTTTCTACAGTTCACTCTGATTATTTCGAAGTTAAAACTTTCTTACATGGCATAATAAGCAGCATCACGAAAAAAAAAATGCGCGGTCTTCTCCCGGTCTACGTTGGGTACCACATGCAGATACTGCTCAATTCTGGAGCTTTTTGTGTAGCCGATAAACACGATCAGTGTGTCTAACCCTAAAACCAAAATTGTACTTCTATTTCCGGAAATGATGTAAACACCGAACATGTTATTCTATAGACCAGTTATGCCCTTGTCAAAACTAGCTTAATGAAGATTACTCCATGGAAAATGCGTGTATATGATATTTTTCTTATCAGAAAACAAATGAGTGAGCGCAGCGAACGAGTGAATTTTCTGATATAGCCTCATACCTTTTAGCTTATCATCTCCCCTTTATTCCTACCACTGTGTACGTGACGCTAATGTGAGAGACTAGATACATATTAAAACTGATTTGTAAAACTGAAAAAGCTATTACGTGTCAAACCACAAAACTAGTTTTTGCGGTTAAAATTCGACCTTGTAGAGAAGCAATCAAGAACTTGTTGCCAGCGGGTTTTGGTTTTCTCTCAGTCCAGAACTGCAACAGTTTTTTAGTGGACACGCACTAGCACTAATTTCTGAGTCCCGGATATTGATGGCGGTTACAGCCGTAATTAGAAGCGTTGTGCAGGCGAAAATGGGGGAATACCGCTGAGCGCTGCATTCTCAAAATAATTGAGTTTCGAAACGTAACAATAATACAAGGCTGATTTTTGCTGCCATTAAAATCGTCAAAATGGCTTTAGAACGACTTTAGAACGACTCAGCTGCCACAAAGACTTCAAAATAACACAGGCATGGTCTAAGGTAAGCTTCTTTTATTTAAATCCTTTACTACAAGTTGAATTTAAAGCGATTTCCGAACCATTTTCATACATTCTCATAAATGGCTCAAAACGTAACGCAATACTGTCACGTATGTAAATCACAAACAACGTCTGGGCGGCCTGTGATGTCACATGCAAAACGCGTGACAAAGGTCAACAGAAAAAATCAAGAATATCATGTCGTAGTCGCCATAAGGAGACTGCTGACACACAAAAACTCTGATCGAGATCATCACCATCTGCATTTTAGTGGATGACCGGTCGGCCAGCCGATTACTTCATTACTTGCTACACCGTGCTGACGAGACCCAGCAAGGTGGAAACAGCTGTGCCCGGTTGTAATTCTTGGCTTTCAGTTTGGACTCTATCATGTCGTCCCATTAAGCTTTCTACGTAGTAATATTAATCAGCTTTGCATCATCGTTACGTTTCTAGTCTTTATTTTTAGCTGTTCAGATCTTTCACAGATCCTACGTAAACCGGCAACATTTTCGTTTGCAGTCCTTTGCATTATAGTGTTTAGACTGTTGAGTCAGTTTCGAACCGCTGTTTTCATTTTCATCTTGAAAACTAACTTACAATTTTAATGAACTTACGTTATTATTTTTCGTTCAAGGAAAGCTGAATGAGAAAATGCATTATTTTTGACTGATTTGTCGCCTTTCGTTTTCCGAAAGATACGGAAAGCAAAAAAAAACCCTTGCAATTTTCAGATCAGTTAAAAGCTCAGTATAGACAGCTTTTAGTGAAACAAACGAACACTGATATAGTTGGCAAAATTTCCTTTCTCATTGTTTTTTTTTTATTTTTTTTATTTTTTAAAAACTCGATTTTCTAGAATATAACAAACATTACTGGGTGAAACTGGAATCTTTATAAATCAGGAGTAAAAAATAGAAACATGAAGTTAAAGAAATCATATTCAATTTCTCTGAGAAAATGATGACGAAAGTGCAGAAGTTTCAGTTTCAACAAGAGACCATGGTTTCTCGTTAATTGACACGGCTATTTAAAAAAGCTCGGGCACTTGTTAGGCCTTTAGACATTCTGCCTGTAGAATTTCGAGCATAATAGGGCCTCAGGAGCAGAATATATGATTGGGGCATAATCCGAGCAGAATAGGCCATTTTTGGCCATTTTGCATATTCTGGAGCCTGGGAACGAGTCTGAGAGGGAGCTGGGCTCGAGCATCCGAGCAAAACAAGATGGTGGAACCGGTAGAAGTCACTGACCAGACTCTTTTTACAAGTTATTACCCATGTTAGTTTTAAGGATTAAATAATGTTGGGTTAGCCTCACCCTGGAAGGGCGATACGATGTCTTATTTATCATGTTTGAGTATTTTGAACCCAGGAATATCGATTTTTACAGAAGCAAAATTCGAGCATAATAGTACTTTTGGACATAGTTAGTCGACTAACTATGTTTTGGAGCATAATCTCGAGCAGAATAGCCCTTTTTGGAGGCAATTCTTTTGAGCAGAATAGCCTTTTTTTCGAGCAGAATGTGTAAAGGCCTAGCACTTGTACCGAAAGCCGGCAAAACTCAGTTTAATTAACATGACAAACATCTTTTTATATGCTCCGAAATTAATGATAAAGCGATGCGAAATGGCTAGATCTTGACCGGTTGCGATCGGATTTTGAACTAATTTCTCATCTATTTGTAGCATTGACAAAGTAACTCGCAAATGCAAGGGACAACAAACGAAAATGTCGGCTGTTCAGGTTGTATACACATAGGATCTCGGTAAAAGATCTGATCAACCGACTAGATCTGAACAGGTCGAAACAGCTGTCCACGGTTGCAATTCTTGCATGGCTTTATTCTTTTTATCACAACCGATTTCACTAATTACCTTTTGGTAAATTTTAGATGGTGACGTTCTTACCTGCGTCACAAGCCGTCCACCCTACCAGTCATCGAGGAGTTTGCGGCATATCCAGCTGCACACCAGCCTAAAAACGCTCAGGTTTTCGTTAAAAACACAAAATCGGACACCACGGATTAAAAAAAAACTTAGAAATTGCGGAAATTCATTTTCAATGCGTGCCAATTAACTGGAGTATTTCAATCAGATCACTGAATTTGATTTCGTCATAAAATCACTGTCAAGTTTTCGGCACTATCAGGCCTTGAACCACTTGTCAAATCGTATCAAGGCTTGTATAAGACTGGGGTCAAACAAATATTTTGAACTGTATGTAGGCTTTTGGCCATTTTTTTCTCAGTTGTAAAACAGTTTATTAATAACCCTGTGACTCATTAACAAAAAAACACAACAGTGGACAACATCATTTTCTTTATCTCAGTTTCCACATTGTCTTCAACGTTTAAACGAAAAATCTTTGGGCTACCACGAAATCGGCACGAAACTGAGGAAATAAAATCACTTCTTTACTAAACGTCTTGTCAAATCGCAAAAATTTCTTTCGATCACTTGGAATGTTTTCCGAATCCCCCCAAAATCCTGTACCGTGAGTAATGAAGCTGCAGATATGAAAATTCCATGCAATTAAGGATGGTAAATTTGAAATCATTTTACTTTAATTTATGCCATATAATGTTTACTCTGGATCACTCAGTTGACAATAAACTGAACAACTCCAAAATGTCTCATTCCCACGGGATGAAGGTCAATTTTTCATGCAGCTGTTAAAAGTGCCCTGTTTCTGTTAAATTTCTGTCGAGTTGAAACACTCGTGAAACGGTTTGGGAAAATTAAACAAAGCTGTGCGCAAAACACTCGCCTGGCGGCTCCTGTTCCCACAGCATTTCTTCCCGAACTTCCACTCGCTTCTCTTTCACTCAATTGAAACACGATACATTTGAAAAGTATAATTTTAGGTGTGGACCATAAAACTTCTGAGGGTGGTAGTGGGTGATTTGAAACCCTTTCATGCACTAGGAATTTTTGTTTTTCTGAGGACGTGATTAAGATGATTTCTTATCTGTACTGCGCATTCTCGTGAGTTTGTTTGGGTCTTTTGTCGGGTTTTTTGTTTTGCTGATTGCAAGACATCACAAAATATCCTTCAGTAATTAGCAGCTGTGTCAAATGCAACTAACTGAGAAGAGAACTGCTTGAGATATTCTAATACGCAGATGCTTCTGATATTCAGATAACAGTTCAATACTGAAGAAAATTGAGTCAGCGCTCTTTTAAAAGCACTTTTTTCTTCCATATGCAAACATGTCCACGGACAGTTGAAACTGTTCGGTGATTGGCTCTGAGAACAAGTTTTGATCTGGCAATCTCACTACGATTGTTGTTAAACCATCTGGAGTTAAAACTGGGATAATGGACGATCAGTTCATGACGATAGCGGCGTTTATAAAAAAAAAATGCCGTACTTAAAACTAAATATATATGTAAGAAACAGGCAAACAAACATTTAATTGAATAGGACATCATTTCCAAGTTCACTTTTCTCCTCTGTCTGCTCTGTGTTAAAATAAATTTTCGTGCCAAACCAACCATGTGAAAATGTGTTAATTCCCTCTACCGGAACATTTTCATGCAAATCAAATTCATATTTCCATGAAAAGTTTCTCGCGAGGACTCCTTCAGATTGAAAAAGAAACAAACGGCAACCGGCAACGGCCCGGAAATGGCCTATTTTTCAGTGAACACTTGAGATAAAACAACTTGAATGAAACACAAGAGTGCACATACAGAAAATGACCAATTGTAACATGAAATTAAATTGAAAATGCCAGGTGAAAAGTTTAAAACTTAACAAGACAAGCAAATAATGAGAAGCCAGTTTCAAGCCAACAGGCCTAGGAAAGAGAGAGAGAGGTTCACGGAATTTAAAAGTTCAGTGTATCAACCAAAAGAGAGAAGAAATGAACAGAAGTCGTCCAAGACAAGCGCTGTTATCGCCTGGATGCGGAGTCTACAATTTACTGGGAGGAGCACTGCCACCTTCTGCCACTCAAGTCAAAGCCTTTCTTATTTTCCTCGCAGTAATCAGTATAGTCACATTTCCTTTCACTGCTGCTTTAAACGCGTTGGTTATGATGGCTGTGAAAACAAAATCCCGATTGAGAGCCATCAAGTCTAACATACTACTAGCGTGTTTGGCCACGACCGATTTGATGGTGGGTGTGATTGTTCAACCCGTGTTCATAGCGTTAATGATAACTATCGTTCAAGGAAACATTACGACAAGATCGTGTGCAGTACAAAATATCACAAAATTTGTCACGAGTGTCCTGTGTAAGACTTCACTTATCCACCTTGGCTTAATAAGTGGAGAAAGATATCTAGCCATGAAGCGCCCCTATGCATACAACAACGGACTAGTTACGGAAGCTCGTTTGCTAATTAGTTCTGCACTGGCTTGGTTATTTTCCCTTATTCTGCACATTCCTTTAATTATTGACAGGGACGTATTTTTAATCATAAATAACATATTTATAGCGCTATGGTTTGCTCTTATCGTTTTCTGCCAAATTTCGGTCTACCGTGAAGTTCGACGACACGAAAAGCAAATTTCAACTCAGCAAGTTACGGAAGAGGCAAGGCAGAAATTCCTGAAAGACAAAAGGGCTTTTAAACTGACGACTATTGTGGTGTCAGTGCTTTTCATCTGTTATATACCCACTTGTGTTTTCAGAGTAGTGCTTACAAATTTTCGCAGTAACATGTCTGTACAAACGGCGTATGCATGTTTCTATTTAATTACGTATATGGAAATATTGAATTCGTTCTTAAATCCAATTATTTACTCGGTAAGAATGAGACAGATCCGAGTAGCATTTATTGAGTTAACTTATAGAACTGCAAACATTGCTAGAGCGGAAGAAATTGAGATGCGATTGTTTGGATCCCACAACCCTGTTGGACACGAACGAGCTCAGCAAAACGCGGAGCAAGAAAACACAAACAACACTACCGATGAAAATGCTTCGGCAACACGAAATTCGCACAGCTGAGCGACAACTCGATAATAAAATGAGTACATCACCGCCATAGTACATAAACTGAACAGTGAGCTCAATTATATTTATCACCGTTACTTAAAAAAAATCTTAACGTTGCATTATAGTCATAGTAGTCATAGTAAATTTTTCTTGGACCATTCTGTCCAAGGGGGAATGTGCAATAATGATTTGTTTGCATGTAATAATGTGAAAACTGAATAAATGCAATTTATGACGTTACTTATTACTGAATGATCTCTGATGATAGTTCGAATAAAGAATGGAAATTCTCTCTTTTTTTTGGTCAGTAACCATAATTTAAAGTGCTCGCCCTTTTTCGATAACAAAATTTCCAACGAAATGGCAGGTCTTTTTATAAGTCTATGAAGCCTAGAAAACATATTAAAGTAAACTAGCTCAAAAACCATATCTTTTGGAGCGGGGCTTATGAATAGAGCTTTTATAAGATAGTATTCCCTGTGGCTGTTCAGAGTTCAAATGTAATGCATAGACTCGCGTCTTAAAAGGTCTTATTTTTAGCCTTTTTCACTTAGCTTTGACACCTGTGATTTGCCAAACGTTATGTAAGAAAAGCGTTATGGCCCTTTTCCATTGCAAGATGTGTTTGAAGCTCTGTAAATTTTAAGTCTGGAAAAAGCGAGGGAAAACAGAACAAAAGAAAAGAAATAAACGGATGATTAAGGCGGGGGTACACCTGAATTTCAGTGAAATTTTGGTAAGTTTAAAGAGAGGTTAAAAGGGAAAAAAGGGTTATGGAACACCACCAGACAGTTGCCCGACCGCACAATGGCACCCCAGGTTGTTGGGCAACTGTTTGGAGTGTATCTACCAATTTTTAACTTCAAACTGTAATTTTAAAACAACACCAAATCTTCAAAATTTCCCATTTCCATAAATTTTACTAATCCTTTGAGAAAAACTATCTATCTCCAAATATACCTAAAAATCACCAAAAAATTTACAAAACGACCCAGAACATAGATATGTGAAATGAGCATAGCGATTCTTGATTGCTTGAAACGTAAACGAGATATTTGCATTAAAAACATAATACCCAGCCAAACTACGGCTTTCACGTGTACCCCCGCCTTAAAACTACATGGTTTATTTCAGTGTATTTTCAACTAGACATTACTAGTTTTTCTCTTCGACTTACTTCAACTAAAAAAGAAATATATATTTGAGTTGCTTCGTTATCTGCGCTACTTCTCTTTTCTTTTATAAAATCTAAATCCGGCCCTAAAATAGAATAGTTTCTTTATCACATACGGGGCAAAATTACTGAATGCTGATTGGCTAAGACAGAGGGCATTTTTTCTTAATTTTTGTAATTGCCCCGGGCAAAATTACTTGATGCTGATTGGCTGAGCACGCCTGCATTGAGTTGGTTTCCCGCTTCAAACGGATTTTGAAAAGAAATTTCAGAAACGCATCGCTTCTGAGTTTGATCTAAACACGGTTATTTCATCTTAACGTGAAAGAGAATCAACATGCAAAGCGCAGTCTTTTGTTGGAAAAGCAAAAGGATTTTTCCGACTAAAAATGCATTGATTCGCAGCCTGAAAAACGTTTGAGTGGAGACGGCTGGTGTTGCACGAAACATAGAATTACAGAACTTCATGGCCGCCAAACTAATTTCTTCGTTTTGCTTCGGGTCGCCTTATTAGTATTACAGCTCACTTTATCGGCGTAAAAACAGCGTAAATTTTGTTGGTACGTGAAGTTTTCACAGTGGAAAGGACAGTTTTGGATTCAAGAAGTTATTAGAGCTCGTTTGGACACTTGTTTACGTCTATCATCGATCGAAGAACAAGTAGTTTCAAGCCGTTGCAAGCTTCGTAAAACAGGTGAATAAAATTAGATTGCTTATAGTTTTTGTTTGTAAAGAAGTGGCTTTGAGTGAATTGAACCAAGTTGCTGTGTTTTGCTTACTATTATAGTAGGCTTTCCCCGTGTTACTGCTAGCCTGTTAAATAATGACAACCGGCAAACCTGTTTACGCGACGGCAAGACCTTGAACCTTTGTACAAAATTTTGCCCTTTATGCGATAAACAAGTAATCGCAAGTGCTCTCGGGCAATTAAGGATTAATTTCACTTGTATTTTCAAAGTTTTCCAAATTGCCCTCGTCGCTTCGCGACTCGGGCAATTTTGTAAAAACTTGAAAATACTCGTGAAATTAATCCTTAATTGCCCTCGGCCCCATGCGATTACATATACAAATTCACTGTGGTCGGCTCAGCAAGAGTCGGGATCTGGGCCCCAGTGAGAACAGGCAGTTCTCGCCAAGCTCCTCGTGGTTCGAAT
>JAHPZR010005041.1:0-17500 GCA_019787425.1 Platygyra sinensis
CGGTACAGTGATACAATTCTCTAATAGCCTGTTGATTTATAACCGTGAAATTAGTTCAAGAGACGAGTGCGTAATTTATGTCTTGTTCCCAGGTCTCTCGCAATGCATGCAGGTTTGCTGTACCAAAACAGGTATGGCATAATGCCATTGCAGCGTGACAAGGTGGCTCATATCCCTACACATCTTTTAACCGGCAAGGAAGTACCAAGCCGGGAAACGATTACAACGGCTATGACAGTCCTCAAAGCGACTCTGATTGGCCCAATACACAATGCAACCACCAGTCTCCTAACCTGCTCGTGTGGCTTAAGTAAAGAGATGTAGAAGGCCCCGTCCAGACTAATCCGTCACGAAAACAGTACTTTTCAAAAACGTCTTCAACTTTGCGTTCTAGTATGGACGGAAAAGATTCTCCTTCAAATATATACATACATGCTTTTTGTTAACGACAATATACCGGAATACTCCAGTGAAGTGCTATGCCAAGGGGGTGTTGGCTTAAGTCTCTCAAGGTAGAGGCCTAACAAAATAATGTAGACGAAGGGAATTTTATATCATAATATAAATATGATTTTAATCTCACGCAGTGTTGGTTGCATTGTGCTTTAAAAACACTGAAACACTCTGTCCCTCGACTCGTCATTGAAATGTTAACGGGAGAACATTGCAGTTTTACAAACAATTTTGATACAAACAAACAGAGTAAGTTCGCCAATGTAAATACAGCATAGGTCGATCGTTGAAAGGAACTTCTGGGTACAAAATTCACGCTAAATAGCTCACTTTGATAGCCCAATCAAAGCCGGGCGAGTTCTGATTACTTGTCGCTAACGAACACCGTGTTTTAAAAGTTTTAGAGTGAATCCTACAGCTGCCTCGCTTGCGCAGTAGGCAGCGCGTCAGTATCAGAATTTGGATTAGAAGCCTGAAGGTCGTGAGTTTGATCCCTCACATATATGAGCCATCTTTTTGAAAATTCTTCCTTTTTTAACGAAATCTTTCTCGATCATCTCAGATTTTAAATTAAAAATGCTCAATTCCAGCTATGCGAATTTGTAAATCTGCCGTTTCATAGAGGTGATGTGAAACACACTTAAAAAAAAAAAAAACAAACAATTACCACTGCCGGTGCCAGCAACATCCAAGTCTCCATGGACAACGATCTCCAAGAAATAAAGCCTCCTTTAAAGTAATTTTGTAGCAATTTCCAGAATACATCTATTATACAATTATTGAAAGAGGATTTTGTGATATCCAGAATAATAATCTTGGTCCCGGTAAGGGTTATCAGCCTCAAACTATGTTTCAAGCTACCGCAAAATGTAACTTGGACCGATCATGATAACGCGCGTGATTAGCACGAATACAGGCATAAATGGTGAAAAAGTGTTTGGGAGAACATTTAGGAAAAGTTTATCGGCAACTTTTATTTCTGAAGAATCATTTTAAAGAGAGGCAACGAGAGAAGCCTTTAAAACTTCGTAGGGTCTCTTCGTACCCTGTTGATTGGCATTCAGAATTTGAACGTACAAGATGTCTCTGTTGATTACATTGGACAAGCTAACTTGCGCCAGGAAGATGCAATTTTAACTTTACAGTCAGTGCTATTGCAGAGTTCGTGGCAAAGGGAGTACTCCGTCATTCAAGACAATAATCCAAGGAGTTTACTCGCCGCACGAGTCAAGTTCGAGTCATGAGTCAGGTTCGAGCCAAGTTCCAAGTTTTTTTTTCTGTTTATGATCCAGGGAAAGGATGATTGTGGGTTGCCGTTTAGAATCTAGTGGAATTACCTTACTTATAGTTCGTTTAAAAGAAGGAAGCAGCCCCTTCTTGGTAACGATATATCAAGGTTTGGACAACTGAAAGCTAACACATCCGACACCTTGTTGAGGAAATTAAATCAAGAACAGACAAAGATGTTAAGTTAAAACAGTTGAGTTTTAAGTATTCAACACAAACAAAAATAAACTAGACATCCGCGGATAAAGTTTGTTAAGCTTTACTCCTGTAGAGCGGTACGGATTCCACCGGCCTGGTTTAGCTTTAATTATCCATTCTAAACCTTAAGGGCAGAGTTTAACTGTCCAGTTATTCATTTCAGTTTTGGAGTAAAAATATCATGAACAAATCAGTTTTCTAGGCGTCCGTGTATTTTCTGGAAGTCATGAGTAACTGGAGATCTCTCCAGATCGAACTGAATGTGAAAGTGTTGGCATGCAACTGAACTTACATCGAGAAGTGGCTATTGTTGGTTTTGTGAAATTGTGCAGGCCTTTCCATTGTAAAAAAATAAACAGCTCAGTTTATCATTTTATCCCATTACAATGGTTTAAGTGGTTTTGTTCTCTTATGGCGAAAAATTGAAACGTTGTTTACATACCTTCTTACACGGCATGTAGAGCTTCCTTCTTTCGCGATTAAACTATACATTCATACATAATCGGCCAAAGCACACAAGGTCATTCCGAGATCCTTGAAATAATTTTTGTTTAAAGACCCAAGGAGAAACAGAAAAATATGAAATGAGGTATTATCTGGCTACAACATTTTTGAGTCGATAAGAAAATCAAACATGGCCTCCACATTTTGCCCGCTTGCGAATAGAATCTATTGTGTTTATCGTCGGTTCCCTGCCCGGGGAGTACTCCCTATAATGGCCTATACGGGGAGGCTCCGCCCGAAAGGGGTACCTTTATCAGGGTTCAGGTATATAAAAGGGTGGGGATTTCACAAGTTGAGGTATATAAAAGAGTAGGGAAATCGGTCATTTAGGTATTTAAAAGGGCCTTTAATTATGATATATCGAAGAGACGCCCCTTACGGCTGTATCAGTTTATTTATTAAGCACCACATGAAATTGAGAACAAGACTTCCTAAAGAAAGTATGTGAAAGGGGTACCTTTTTTCAATAAAAGGTATATAAAAGGGGTACCTTTTCTGCCAAAATGGTATATAAAAGGGTAAGGTGTTGGACCTTGGGGCGGACCCTCCCCGTATTAAACTTCGTTAAATAGCCCCCCCGGGGTTCCCTGTGGACGCAACAAGATGGCTCTGGTGCGAAAGTTAAATATTACTGGCTTCGACATCCTTCGCCGTCTGTTTTTCCGGCATAGTAGGTAAATGGGACATGTTCTTCAGGTATGTGCAAATTTGAGGCCTTAATATTCTTAGAAAATGTATCAATATTAAAAGTTGTAGTGTATCTTGGTGAAGCAACGGCAATAGGCTTCAAGGGTTATTGTGCATTCCACTCAAAGTGATAACAACTGAGCAGATACAGTGTTGGAGCTTTTCATCAAGGGAGTACAAGAGTTTAGCTTACCTTCAAGAGTAAGAAGCGATCGTGGACTGGAAAATGTTGGAGTAGCACAGTACATGTTGAGGTCTCGACAGGGGAAGTCGCATCACAGGTAGCCCAAGCTCCTTTGGGAACCGTCAACATGACATTGAGTAATAACGTTATTATAAGAGTTTGTATGGGAATATAAACGATCGTACACAAAAGTTCAAAATAAGGGGGAAAATAATAACATCAACTTACCTTTTCTTCTCTTTTCTTCTTTTTCTTTTTGATGCCAAAATTGGACATCATATATGACATCACAATAGCGGTCACATGGAATGAAATAAATACCAACAAACAGGTAATTTATTAGCCTACTTGCCTGCCAATTTACATTCGCTACTTCAGTCCATGGCCTAGAATCTTAATTTTGGAAGGAAAGGGAGGAAATGCCCTAGCAACTGATCACCGTGACCCTTGCACTCTCGTTAATCAACGTAAGACGGCACTTTGTACACACTACCTTCTCTCTAACCGTTACATACGTGGGGTAAACTTGATCGCGTTTTTGGCGCTTGTTGCGGAGCATTTTTCCACCTCACAAACAGCAACCACTATTTATGGTATAATAGATCGATAAACTGACGCAATTTAATTATACTACTAAATCAAGTGCTACATGCCTCGTCTTCAAAACTTTCTGCTGTTTTGTTGGGAACTCCGTCAACAATTTATCGCAAGAAAATGTTTTCCGCCATCTTAAAGTTTAACAAAAAAAAAATGTTGACTTGAGACAATCTGGCGAAATACAATGAAGCACGCTTTTTCTATGTACCCTGTTTCTATCGAGTTTTAGTATAAATTTACTAGCGTTCTATCACGAATGCCGTTCTCTGATTGGCTACGCTACTCACTATCTATTCTGTGATAGTGAGTAGCGTAACAGTGTGCGCTTGTTAACAAAATGACGGCCATTTCTTGGTGTTCTCGAAGTGTTGAGAAGAGGATTTAGATTAAGTTTTGAACGACTAGTAGATTTATACTAAAACAATTAGATTATTCGCTCTCGATTTCTATCTCGCGATAGTTGACTCGGGCTGCGCCCTCGTCAACTATCACGCGATAGAAATCTCGAGCTCATAATCTAATTGTTAAATAGAAGCACGAGTGGAAGTTTGGGAGAACGAGAAATGCTGTGGGAACACGAGCCGCATTCATGTATCTAAAATAGACATTATTTGAGACTAATTTAAAAGACACGCAAGAATTTGACTTTGGCCTTAAGACGAAACCAGACAGGAAATGAAGCAAATTCAATTTTTAGTGGACAAAAATCTTGCACCAGAAGAATGTAAACTGAGTATCTTAAAATCCTTTCTGAATTTTGTAAAAGTTAAAACTATAAGTAATTGGCTGAATTAGCACAAAAAAAAAAATTCCCACTTGTTAATCGAACTTCTGGTGGCTTCCTTCTTAAATGTGATTGATGTGAAGTCACACTAGCTTTCGGTTGACAGAAACGCACGTGGTCACATTTTGAGTTTAATTCCATAACTGAACGAAAAGGTTCAATACCTGGGCTACTAGAAAGAGAAATTTTAAGTTAGTTTTTACATTTTCTACTACTGTTTATTTCCAAGTGCTCCTTCGCACAAGGAATACTCTTACTTTAATCCGTGTTAGAAATTTCTAAGTTAAAGTGCCACTGCGACGAAATTTTTCGAATTCATTGTTTTTGCATTTTCTGAATCTTTAAGTGATACTTACTCACCTGGCCAAGCCGTTTTGTCCAAGAAGCGCGCGAAGATGGTTTTTTTTTACGGTTTTTCCAGAGAATTTTTTGTCCGCCATTATCAAATCATGTTCCTGCAACCCCATAAGGCCTTGCTGCTTTGTGACGTCATACTCCTAACCAACTTGGCTCACATGGCGAATTTTGTTATAACATCTCTATGTAGTTCGCAGTTGACTGGCTTCACAACGTGATTCTAGCGCTCTATTCGAATCGAATCGTGCCCGATCGATGTGTAGTACACGGATGCAGTCAGTTCAGATATGAATGCAGGTATTTCTGCTTATTTTAGTCCTACAATTACAAAGTGAGCGAGATAAGTGATTGAGATTCGTGCACACTCACCGCGCGAACTTCAACCCGAGCGGAAAGTTTGTGGCGGGTGTCAGTCCGTTTCGCGGAGGAATGTTTTTCAAGAGCGTTTTATATAGAAGGTTGTCGTCGTCGGCTTATTCTTGGCTCAATTCCTACAATATGGAAGATCGAGCCAGGGGAACTAAACGACAACACCGCAAGGAAAGCCTTGTTTAATTTTATCTAAGCTTCAGTATTGTATCAGCCATGAAGTTTTTTCAGTTTTTCGCAGAAATATCCTATAAGTTAAGTCCCAGACATCTCTGCGATTTGTAAATATATCTTCAAGTAACTCATCAATTTCAGTATTGTTCATATCGTCGCGCTATTGTATTTTAATTTTTTATCCCTTCTGTTTATTCCAGTCATGTGGCACACTCGTAAGATTCTGGTTAACCTGCGATCAGGCCCAATTGTACCATCGCTCTTATGTCTTCTTATGTCGGCGCTCGCTACAATTGGGCCTGATACAAACTCTCACAGGAGTCTGTGTCTTCGTCCAGAATTTGGACGAAATCTGATTGGCTGATTCAAGAACCGGAAGTCGGTAAGATGTGCGTTTGCGAGAGTTTGCGAGGCTTTCGCGAAAGAGCCGCCATTACGGTCAAGTTGGATTTAGTTTTATAACACAAAACAACAGAGCCTGGCTATTTTTTTTATCAAGCGGAGAGGGGAAAGTTCATTAGTTTTGCTTTGAGGTACCTACTGGATTCACATAAAAGATTTGCGGAATGATCTTCGTGAAGAATGATAAGGTAAAGACGAAGCGTCCAGACGAGTTCCTACTGTTATGCGTCTATTTCGAACATTTCCTTTCGCGAAAGCCTGGCAACAAAGACTTGACTGGCTGGCTGGTTTGTATTCAAGACGACAATTCAACGAGAAGCGAGACACGTCGAAGCTTTGATAAATACAAGATCAAAGAAACATGGTTGGTTTCAATTTTAGGATTCAAGAGAAAACACTCGTATTCAATGGACAAACATTTTGAAAGGTTGTATTGTTATCGTAAAGCTATCCATTATCGTTTGTATGTACGTTCACCTCTGAAACAACAACATTAATAAAACTTGCTAATTCACAGTACAGGCTTCTCGATGTCTAAATTAAATTAAAGTTTAAGAATTATTTTTACACTCGGACAATAACTCAGTATAATTCGTGAGGGCAGGATAAAATGAATTCAACTTAGAAAACCAGTGAATTATTTAAAACACTAATGTAAATATTGCAGCAAGGGAAATCTATGTGACAAACATGTAAAACATGACTGAACTCCCATTGCAAAAATTCCCAGTGTAAGGTGCAGTAGTTTGAAATGGACCACAAAGGCTGTTGTACTACATAAGCATTACCGGCCTTTTCTTGAGTTAATGAAAGATTAACCTGAGTCAGGTCAGATCATTGGGTAGTCTACTGGCCTTTCCATGCTGATATAATTGAAATGGGAAGGGCATGTGAAAGAACATACACACTTGATGAAAGAGTAGGCCTGCAAAGTTCTTAAATTCTGTGCTTTGTCATAACATGAATCTCAGGGTCAAGGTTGGGTGATAGGCCAACTACCTGTTCCCAGAGGCCTTATGACTGACTGATAACATAGCAAACATCTCTCAAGACTACATTATTAGTAATGTACACTGTAATTACTCATCATTATTATTTCTTTGGGGGTTTTCATAAAGTCCCTTCCAGGTAATAAGTGGTCGTGAGCCCACTTAACAACGTCACCAAAGTCAATGTCATTCACACTTTTTTTTCATATTTTTGAAAGAGGGATATCCACACCTGCCATGAGTATGATGAAAAACATTCCCATTCATAAGGTCGGTAAGAATAATTTTGACTGCTCCAGATCCTTTGTTCCATGGTCTCCAGACTTCTTCTGATCTAGGTCCATCCATTACCTCATCAAGGGTTTCAAGGGAACATGCTACCCTCTGTGCTGATCTTTTTGTGACGTTTCCCAATAGGGATTTCAAAACCATTTTCAGTGAATCCAATGGCTTGCTTCCCCCTTTTTCCCTCACTGTTAAACCTGTTGGCAAGAAGCCACTTGGCTTCCTCTTTAGAGAGGACCGGCTAATACTTTGGCAAAAAATGCAGGAGTAAATAGGAATACTTTAAGAGTGCTGGTAATTATATTCTACCAGAAGAGCAAACTTAAAACATCTAAAAAGCCTTGCACCACCCCTTCCCTTATTGCATCATTTAGATTTAAGAAAAAGAAAACAAACTGCAGTTTACTGGTGTGGTAATTGTAGATGAAGTCTTCTTTGGTATTTTCATTTGCACTGACTTCCTCATTTGATGGTGTTTGTGCATATGTACTCACCCTCTCCCTGTGTTTTGACAAGGAAGCTGTTACACAACAATGCACAAGTCCGATAAGAACTGTAACAGAGGAGGATAGGGAGTGCTTGTGTAATGTACTGTTTAAAGTGAAAGCATGCCTTAGAGGACAAACAAAAGGTATAATTGTTTGACAAAACTGATACAATATAACAAGGATTCTCAAATAATGTCATCGAGACCATAGTGGCCAACTGTGATAAGCTGTTCACCATGGTGGACATCACACAGATGTGTTTTCTGTCATCACCAAGGCTAACCCTCACTGGTTTGAAAATCTTGTATGAACTTTTTGGAGACTTCCAACCACAAGTATTGTCTACAAACTGTATCAAACAACTGAAACCATGGTCACGCCCTTGCTTATGCAGGACACAGAAGATATCCCATTTAACAAGTTTTCTGATTGTGAGGAAAATGATCATTTGTGAAGAAACAAAACTTTTGTTAAGATTAACCATATTGGAAACTGTGGTAAGGCTATATTTCCCCATAAAATGAAATAAAAATATGTTAAATACTGTGTAGCAGCACTGAAGATCTGAATTTTAAAGTTTTAAATAAATTGTATAAGATGAATAGACAGTAGTCACAAAACGTCTGACCTTCACAAAATATCAGTGCCGACGATTTATTTAAAACTTTAAAATTTATTTCCCTTTGTCTGGTAAATCATTCCTGCAAAAAGTATTCGAACCAGATGACAGGTTCATGCTACACTTAAAAATTTAAGATATTTTTCCAGTGGAAAATTCACCAACCAGCGTATAAATAACTTTCATCCACTGAAAAAAGTTATCTATCAATATACTTGTCAAACATGGAGCCACTGATGGAACTGATAAAAAAGTGGTTAACAAAAATGGCTCTTTCGATTGGCAAACACTTATGAAAAAATCATTTTTGTAGGCCAGTGAATGAGTTAAATAACAGTGTACCACAATACAGCTTGTTATAGTAATACTACGAAAATTGTTTTATAAATTAAACACGAAAAAAACACATAAGACCAGCCTGTGCTTATTCAGCTTTATTCATCTGTTCAAACTAAAAATAAAGGTACGAAAGATTAAAATCCCGTTTGTCCACAACTCACACTCTCGACTCTTAACAGAAAATTTCGTTACCATTTCATTTCGAGTGGAAGTAGGATAATCTGAAGAGATACATGTACGTAAGCATATAAAGTAGAATACATCGACAACAGTAAGCTTTAATTCACCTTCCTTCCATTAGCCGAATCATCCGTGCTTCATATCATCATCACATAGGCTTGGTAACCACATAACACCTTTCCCAGTGTTCATAAAATTTGCTAAAAGCGCTTCCTTTGGGACCTAATATTCCCCAACAACAATGAATCATGTGGAACACGACGTTCACAAAACAAAAATGGCGTCTTCTTCATTCCTCTTCACTTCACGCGCGAGAACTCGCGAGTAACACATAACGGAAGCAATTTTGATTGGCTGATTTTGGAAAATGTCAATCCATCAAAAAAGTGGGCGGTAGACGCTCCGTAGAAGACTTGTATCAGGCTCTATTTTTCGTTTCGCCCTTCCCGCGGGAAAGGTCTACCAACGAAACGAAAATAGAGCCTGATCGCAGGTTAGATTCTGGTTTACCGAAGAGCCTTTCCATGGTTTCCAAAATTTTCAATTAAACCGGAAATAATTTACTGTTTTTTATTTCTCAAACAAAGGTTTCTATATCTACTTTCCATATAGATCATAAATGAACTGTAACATTTCTCACAGTCACAAGAAGTTTCATCCCCAGAAGCTGGCCACTCGGTAATTTAATGGGTTTTAGATGTAGGCGCCCTTCACGTTATGTAATCTGGTAATTGCTGTTCTTTTCGCTGGATAGAGACAATGTTGTGAGCGAAACTCGTTTTCGTTAGAGCGTTTTGCTGTGTACATTTCCGTTGACCTAAAATAAGCTCGAATGTCCCAGTTTTGTACCCATTGCGAAATCTGTTTGAATAAAATGGCGGTTTAAACTCAGTTTCCTAAGCGTCAGTTTCCTGGTCCTCACCTTGTGCACCTTGATAATTATGCTGGACACATGCGTAATTTTACAGGTAATGTGGATTGTTGGGATTTTTAGGGGGGCAAGATTAAGCCATTTTATCATGCAACAACAATGCCGAAGGAGGGGAGGGGTGTCTAGCTGAAGAAAATGCAGTTTTAATCAAAACTATACACCTAATAAAGTGTGTTCGCTCATGTGACCAGAAGCCACAGAGGAATTTGCATAAAAATAGAGTTCAATTCCCAAAAGAATATTTCGCTCCTCCAACATGGCCGCCATTTCTTTGTTTACTCCTCCAACATTGCCCCCGTGACGTCATGTGAACACACTCTATTGCAACATTCAAGAAATGAGGGGTGGCAGTATCTTTAAAATAATTCCTCACTGTGTTACAATTTATAATTTCAGGACTTCCAATGTTTCCATTACCCGTGCAAACCCTGATCAGTGTTGCTTAATTCTTCTTTCCCTTTATTTTTCTCTTTAAATTCATCCAGGCCTTGTTGATATTGCAATTAGATGTATTTTTAACAGGAGGACTAAACAGAAAACAGAGAATACAGTGACATTCTCTCATTTTTATCAATGAGTTGGATATTTTGGAATACAATCAGTCACACAGTCAGTGTTAACGGTATTGAGTTGCTGTGGTGTACTGAGGAGACCCTGAGTAGCATGCAGTACACTCCCCAAGGAATATATTTAATTTCTGGCACTTTAGCCAGTTGGAAGTTCATTTGTTCATTACTAGTCTACAAAAGCCAATTTCATTGCTGATCTTTAAGGAAGAATATTACTACATGCAGCTGTAAGCAAGCACACCCTACATAATTTTGGCTGTTTAGGGTCTAAAATTAACTTTTTTGACTTTGGCTACAGCTTTCAACTTATTGAAACCTTTCCATCACAAGCTAGTGATGTGCATGCAGTCGCCAACAGTTTTCCTCTTTATGGTAATGGAAGTCAAGATGAAAAGTCTGCTATTGGCAAAAGGGGTCTGAATTTTCTGTCAGTATAATTGCCTTGGCCAAAATTAACACTGAGTTGGGAATCAGATAAATATGTGACAGTGGCATAGTCCTGAAAATAGTTATCCCCCCACTGATGGCCAGTTGAAAATTCTGATCATCATTGTGAACTTTTTAGCAGCACTGGCAGCTAGGAAGAGGTGATTTCAGACTCTACTGTTGCCCCTCTAAAATTCCAAATTTTGGGGGTTTCCCACTGTCTCAGGTGTATGGTGGCCTATGCGTGCCATAGGGAAAAGCCGTCGAATGACCGTACATTTGTGGATCTTTTTACTTTATTTCTGATTTTTTTTTCATTTTTTTTTATTTCAATGATTAATTATTTTCATCTTTGTTTTTTTTAATTTTTTTTTTAATTTTTTTTCCTTTTTTTATTTTTACATTTTTTTTTATTTGTATTTTTTATTTATTTACTTATTTTTTATTTTTTTTTTATATTTCAATTTCGTTTTAATAATTTTACTTTTTTATATTTTCTAATGTATACCAAAAAAAAAAAAAAATTATGAGTGTGGCCTATGAGTGCCATAGCCGAAAAAAGACATTTAAAAAAATTAAAAAAATCTGAGCGTGGCCTATGAGTGCTATAGCCAAAAAAAAAAAAACAAAAAAAAAATTAAAAAAATATGAGTGTGGCCTGTGCCATAGCCGGAAAAAAAAAGTCGGCGGCCTATGTGTGCCATAGACCAGGTAGTCCAGTCCCTGAACTCTCCTTTCTTCCCGCCCCTTATAGGGGCTGAACCCGGGCGGGCGAAAGAAGAGTCCAGGATAACTTGCATGCGCATGCTCAGAACGAACCAATCAAAAATTACTAGGTCCCAACCACGCCGCTTGCGTCAATGTGTCGCGCAATGCCTTTTTCAGCTCGCGCTCTGAAAGAAAACATTTTCTTTGACGTTGTCGTAAAAAACATAAAAACGTAAAATCGAAATATGGTTTATCGTGGTCTGTACTCTTATCAACAACGAGTACGGGTCATTACTCTTTTCCCAAACATTTTTTTCGTATTGTTTCTGTATGTTGAGCGATTTTGCGAAAGTTTTTGACAGGAATGCCTGACGCGTACAAGTAGCTCATTTGCATAATGCAGCGCGTGCACTTCCAAGTCTGAGTTGGTGTTTTCAGTTGTCAACAAATCCTGGCAAAGATTTCTTTAGTTATCTTTGATATTGTGATAAAAAAAAAACAAAGCGAATGTGGTTTAGCGTGGCACTGGTGAAATTCCACTGATTTGGGATTGATTGACATGTTTTTAATCAATCTGAATGCAGAAATTGTTGCTTGTATATTATCATTCAGAAAATCGCGCCACAAGCCAAATCTGGAAAATTCTTCCAAATATGGTTTTTCCCCCGATTTGGGGGGAAAAAATGGCGGCGTTCTGAGCATGCGCATGCAAGTTATCCTGGACTCTTCTTTCGCCCGCCCGGGTTCAGCCCCTATATGGAGCGGGAAGAAAGGAGAGTTCAGGGACTGGACTATAGACCAGGGTGCATTGCGATGCCCATGCAGATGTGAGATCCAATATGGCGGAGGCACGGATCAGAAACATTGATTGAAAAGATGACAGATTTAAGGAACGACCTAGTTTGTCAGAGTGAATTTAAGGACATTAGAAATATTAGACTTCATGAGAAAGGATTATCCCATGAACGCATGGAGCCTTAGAAGTCTGGCACGCCGAATGCTGTGTTTTCGAATTCAATTTACTGACCACGATGTCGAGGTAAGCTTAAATGAAGTGGAAGATGCAGTAAAGAAAGAGGTTTCGGGCCCAGGAAAGCTTCTTGGCTACAGAGCCATGCATAAGAAGATACTGGAGATACAAGGTTTACAGGTGCCTAGGGATTTGCTTTACGCAGTAATGACCAAAGTGGATCCCGATGGTCTGGAGGAAAGAGGAGGAGTTGTGGAAACGAAACGACCCCGCAGAGATAAAGCGTTTGTGAGTGGGGTGAGTACCAGTGCTAACGAGCAACGGACGCTACAAAACACTATATTTTAGCCTGTTCTGAGCGAGTAAAATTGTTACAGTATCTATTTATTACATGTACAATTAGATTTCTATCACGAATACAAATCAACAGCGAATGATCTAATTGTTGTAGTGTAACTTCCCATCTCACTGTATCGTGATTTTGACTTTATCCCCTTGTCACCCTCCTGAACAATAGCAGTTGTCATGCACTTGTCATCGGTTTCCCCGAGGGGGGTCCTCGGGCTGATGTGGGGACTTTGCTAATTGTACATTTCAAAGTTCTTGTATTCTCCCACTCGTGGGGGATTTTTTTCTTGCAAAGTCCCCAGTATTTGGCGAACCCAAGCACCCAACTGGATTTGAAGTTGCACTTCAGAACTTTATTTTGGTTCTTTCAGAGCTCTCAAGTTGATTTGTTGGCAAAGAGCGAGATTTGCAACGGCTCAGCCGTTTTGTGACGCAGCAGGCGTCACTCCGCTAGGGGGGTCTGGGGGCATGCTCCCCCAGAAAATTTTGAAAAATGGAAGTAGCTAAGACGTGTTTTCCTTCATTCTGAGCATAAATGTCATGCTTCAAAAGTAAATATTTAGATCCCAGAATTTTCTTTTCGCTGGCTCTGCACAAGAATAAAGCGAGTACATGCAAGTACAAACCAAATAATGACCAAAAATAATATCATAAAACATAGTTTACTATGAAGGAACTTCACTAAAGGAGCAAGTAATCTCAAATGCGTGAGAAATAATAGTTTCCGCGTGAGAGCGTAAGATTGAATTTGTTTGCGTAAGTCTCAAGCTCAATGCGTGAGACATTTTTAAACAGTTAGCAAACACTCCGACTTTGCATTCTGATGAAAATTGAACTTTAAATATTTTTTCTTGAATACTACATTAGCTGCTCGCAGTCTGGTGAAAATTTCAACTTTTCTTCCCGAGAGCAGGGCAAAATCTAAGTCCCCACATTTCCCCCACCACAAGGGCTTAAACTTGTTACAAAGTCCTCACAAAGTCCCCGTATTCCCCCACATCAGCCCGGGGTCCCCCCTCGGGGAAGGCGGTGACAAGTGCATTATGTACATGCATAGCAAAAATAAAACAGAACTATGTAACTGACTCTTACAGGTACCCCACTTCTGTATTGTGGATAGCCACATGGTCCTTTCACATTTTTGTTTGTTTTGTAGTGGTCAGACTGCACTATGTGTTTGGATGGTCATGATAAATTGTGGCTATTAAAAAGCCATGTCCCCCCTGTGCATATATGGCGGGCAAGATACATACATGCAGCAGTCGCATCAATCTTCTGAGAATTTAGACATCAAATAATAATCCAAAGATTATTGGAAGATTTTATCTAGACTACCTGTATGAGAGTAGAGGTAGGATTATCCTGTCACATAAACAGAGGATCATCGGGTATCCTAGAATGTGGCCCAAGTTTGGTGTAGTTAAATTATGAGTAGTACTGTTTATACAGAATGGATGTGGTTTGCTTTCATGTTTTTTACCATACCAACCAGCTTGTTTTACAATAATAGGGCACATGTATATTAAACTTGCTCATCATGTAATATTTAGTTCTTCTCAAAACTTAATGCAATAATTGCCTTTCCTTTGCACCAATGCTCATGCGAGTGAAAAGTAAAAGTTATTTTCATTCCACACCTCATTTTAACTCTGGTAAAGCCAATGAAGTAAGAGTAACACTTAAAATAATTATTTTTACTTTTTAGTGTTGCCTGGAACTCTCAGAATAGATAGGGAAACAGAAACTGATATAATGGCTACAATTCATTGTTTCAATTCTCTGAAAATTGAATTACTTGGATATATCAAATGTGAAGTTACACTACAACAATTAGATCATTCGCTGTTGATTTGTATTCGTGATAGAAATAGACAGACAGACAGACAGACAACCTTTATTTAAGCACGATAAGTTAAAAAGCTGTGCAGCTTGTGGGGTCGTGCGTGAATACTAAAACCTAAGAATAAAATATGTACATAATGAATAACTGTACATTTAATAAATAGATAGACAGACAGACAGACAGACAGACAACCTTTATTTAAGCACAATAGTTAAAAAGCTGTGCAGCTTGTGGGGTCGTGCGTGAATACTAAAACCTAAGAATAAAATATGTACATAATGAATAATTGTACATGTAATAAATAGATACTAAAACGATTTTACTCGCTCAGAACAGGCTAAAATATAGTGTTTTGTAGCGTCCGTTGCTCGTTAGCACTGGTACTCACCCCACTCACAAACGCTTTATCTCTGCGGGGTCGCTTCGTTTCCCCAACTCCTCCTCTTTCCTCCAGACCATCGGGATCCACTTTGGTCATTACTGCGTAAAGCAAATCCCTAGGCACCTGTAAACCTTGTATCTCCAGTATCTTCTTATGCATGGCTCTGTAGCCAAGAAGCTTTCCTGGGCCCGAAACCTCTTTCTTTACTGCATCTTCCACTTCATTTAAGCTTACCTCGACATTGTGGTCAGTAAATTGAATTCGAAAACACAGCATTCGGCGTGCCAGACTTCTAAGGCTGGTGATGGACAAAACACTGACCCCCAGTCCATGGACTACCCCAGTGGACTACCTAAATGGACTACCCTAAAATGGACAGCCCCTAAAAATAATATTCCAAATGAGTACCATGCAAAGTTGTAAGATGCTACACCTTGCTGTCTTTGTTCTGGAATCACTGAACACAAAATAGACAAGTAGATTCTTCCTTGATTAGTATTACTACATGTATGACTTAAGTTGGACAAGTTAGGTGTTGCGAATTGTGTACAATGTTTCAGCCTCAGGATCGCTGACTTATAACTCATTATTCTGATGTCAACAATGAAATTATGTCTTTTATTGCTCTGCAACATACAAAGCTAGAACCAGTTCTAATATTGCAGCACCCACTGCACCCTACTTTACAGTTGAAATTATTGCAAGGACCTTTGAAAGGACCAAATTTCCCCTTCTGCTCTTGAATGTCTTTTGAATGACCCTTGGATCTGACCTGCCACTGCAAATGGCTTAAATTTCACTAAATTATTTTACAGCAGCGACCAGTGTTTTGTCAAATGCATTGTGAACATTTCAGATTCAGGCTATTCTCTTGCAAATTATTTTGGAACAATTAAGGGGTATTAATATACAGAAAAGATCTGAATGTTCTGACAGTACCTTGTTAATTTATCATGGTTCCTGGAAGGGCCTATTCAGCCATTACTCTTGTCATCTCCGTCATATCATCTTTTAGCTAAAGCAGTGTAGTGGTTGACTGAATGGCATGGAGTAAAACTGAAAATCACTCTGTGACATTTACATTTAATTAAAGTGCTATTCCTAAATCAAATATCAGACTGGGTTCTTCGCTCACATTTCAATGGTTTTTGAAGTTATTATGTTTACCTCATATTGATAACATCCATTGACAATGTAATGATGAAATCTGGTTTGCATTTCTACACTTTTCGTACCATTTTGTGTTCAGCAGTTGTTTATTTTAAGTACAATTATTCAAAATGGTGGCTAGAGGCTGTACAGGATGAACATAACCGGAAGTTACATGTAAGTTTACATATGTGTAATTTAAGTATACCAGCAGCTACGAACATAAAATAGTACTCATTTGGAATATTATTTTTAGGACTAGTCCATTTTAGGGTAGTCCATTTAGGTAGTCCACTGGGGTAGTCCATGGACTGGGGGTCAGTGTTTTGTCCATCACCTCTAAGGCTCCATGCGTTCATGGGATAATCCTTTCTCATGAAGTCTAATATTTCTAATGTCCTTAAATTCACTCTGACAAACTAGGTCGTTCCTTAAATCTGTCATCTTTTCAATCAATGTTTCTGATCCGTGCCTCCGCCATATTGGATCTCACATCTGCATGGGCATCGCAACGCACCCTGGTCTATGGCACACATAGGCCGCCGACTTTTTCTTTTTTTCCGGCTATGGCACAGGCCACACTCATATTTTTTTAATTTTTTTTTTGTTTTTTTTTTCGGCTTGGCACTCATAGGCCACACTCATAATTTTTTTTTTTTTTTTGGTATACATTAGAAAATATAAAAAAAAGTAAAATTATTAAAACGAAATTGAAATATAAAAAAAAAATAAAAAATAAGTAAATAAAAAAATACAAATTAAAAAAAATGTAAAAAATAAAAAAAAAAGGAAAAAAAAATAAAAAAAATAAAAAAAAAACAAAGATGAAAATAATTAATCATTGAAATAAAAAAAAAATGAAAAAAAAAAATCAGAAATAAAGTAAAAAGATCCACAAATGTACGGTCATTCGACGGCTTTTCCCTATGGCACGCATAGGCCACCATACAGGTGTCTGTGGTGTTGCCTTCAGCGAACAATGTGGTCAATGTGGTAAACCCTTTATTTTTTCTTTCGTTTTAAACCCTATTGCTGCAGTAGCCAAAATTCAACTTCTCAGACACACTTTCAAAACCTGGATGCGAAAGTAACTTACTAATCATCTTTTTCAACTTCTGCCATTCTTTCATGACATCTATCAACCTCCATGCAACATCTACATTCTTCATGCTGGACAACAAACTCCAACGAACAATTTATACAGTTGCACCTATAACCATAACCTTACATGTAATGTATGAGTAAGCTTAATTTCAAAATAACATTAACAGCTAATTG
>JAHPZR010005041.1:22500-40000 GCA_019787425.1 Platygyra sinensis
TTTGCACACGCGTGAACCAGTAAAGACCGCAATTTTACGAGAGTAAACGTGAATACCCGCGAATAGTGTTTTCTTTTTACCGGTTGTCGTTAGCAGCATAAGCGATAGAAGAAGAGTACCAGAAATACCCGAAGGTGAGACTGACCTAGTAAAAAGAACGAAGAAAACTTAAAGGGTAGTTATCTCCTGCCTTCTTTTTAGATTGATATCCACCGCGATCGATTAAAATATCAACATCACAATTTTCGTTCCAGAACGGCGGTTTAAAAGAATTCTTTTTTTTTTTTTCATTTGAATTGCCTAAAGAATGGATGTTTTCGAAGGTAGAAATAAGCAATATAGCAAACAGCTCTATGAAAATCGGTGGAAACAAAGTTTTACGAAGTAGGTTCCGCGTCTCTGTGTTTGTTGCGAATTTTGCAAACGTTAAATCTCGCTACCCCTCAGGTGATCGCGTGATGATGTCTCGCGCTGAATTGCGCGTTAGAGCCCAGGCTTCTCACGGAAGAAGTTACGGTTTTGTGCCACCTTAACCATAGAGGTGAGGGGCGGGAAATATAAAAAAAATGCCAAAGCTCTGACTCCGAATGCAAATTCAAAGTACCCGGCAATATAAATGTTTTATTGGCAATAAAGTCCCAAAGTAATAATAACATCCTCCGTTGAGAACAGAGAGACTAACGACAGAATTTTGTTGGATACAAATAACAAATAAACTGCGGTTATAAACATAACGAGACAACGTATAGTTTGGTTGTTATTTTTATTCAAGTTGAAATGGCCTAAGAATAAGAGTGACTACGATTTTTTGGATACATTGTAATTTCGTGCCGTAAATTACTTGCCTGGATCACACCTGAGTCTTTGTCGTCCCTCCTTTTCCAGGTGCATTCTTTCCAGTTCATGTGTGAGGAAAGCTGAGGCGATCCTGGAGTTCCACTTTCACCCTTCTCCCCTCCCTGTCCTTTTTGGCCTGCGGGGCCCGGGCTTCCAGACTCTCCCTTATCTCCTTTCTTTCCTTCTGCACCAGCTGGTCCCCGGGGCCCAGTCTTTCCCGGGGTGCCCTGATCTCCTTTGGCTCCGTCACGTCCATCACGGCCAGGTGCCCCAGGGGAACCCGGCATGCCATGCATACCGGGGATGCCATTTGTCCCTGGTTGTCCACCGTAACACAGTGAGACCTGACACGTCAGAAGAAAGAATCATCACTGTAAGTTTTGTGAATGTACAGTGAGTTTATAATAAAGTGACATGAAGTTTCTTGTTGAAAATATTCATGAATTTAGCTACAAACTAACTCAACAATACTGATATTGATGATATTTATCGTTCTTCTTTCCTTTTTTTTCTCTCTAATTTAACTCACACCAAAGTGGAAGCTACTTACTTTGTTATCACTTGGTTTGCTGCTGACATTATTGGCGGTCGCAGAAGCCAGGGTTATTAGCACACAATTCAGTATGAGCAACATGATCAGGGAGCTCTCTATGCGAGGTTTTCCCATTGATATCAGTCAGCCTGTGGAGATACTGAGTGTCAGAAACATAAAACAAGAATGGTAACGGTTACACTTACAGTTCATATTGTGCCTTCTAAAAAAACTCTTTCATTAGTCAGTTATTCTTCTGTTGCACAGTTTTCCTACATTTTCTTTTCTGATCTGATCTGAAGTTAGAATCAATGCTTGAAAATGAGTGCAGAAAAGTTTTTACTCTGATGGTGGCCATGGAAATGAGTAAAGTTCTTAATCACATCCCCAATAACGAAATAATATTGTGATGCCTACGTTTCAGGCTGCTATTGCTTTTGTTTAGTACCAGAGATCCTGAATACTGTAGCTAGTAACTGTCAAAAGCTGCAGTTAAGCTCAGTGTTCTGAGCAGTCAGTTCTGGTTGTGTCGCTTTTTTCAGCCATAAAAGAGTGAAGCATTCGGCAAGTCTATTAAAGACGTTAAAACATTAAATTAAATAAATTTGTAAAACAGAAAGGAAGAATTACGCTAGAAAAAGATGATTTTTCATTTCGTTTTAGTGCTAACTATCCCATGCAAGGCAAAATAATTAGTTAAATAAAAAGACTGTACAGGCAAGTCGATTAAGTGCATACCTATCCTTTCACTGTGGCAGTAATCAGCTGAATGATAGTAAATACTGCTATCATTGTATCATTTTGTCTTGTTAGCCATTGATGGAGATTCATGTTGAAACACGTTTGCTACTTAACTATCATTGGTCAGTCATACCTAAATTCACCCATGACAGAGATGACACGGATTCTGACATTATTAATGTCAATCTTCTTTGTGTTGCTAAGTGTCACGTTAAATCGTGTTTTAGAATTGTGTACGTGTTGCGAACCAAACAATAATCGTTTTGAAAATGCGGTGAAATGCGCAAAAAACAACGGGCCAACTTTCTCCATTTTTAGTTACAATTTCGTCGAAAATGCGTCTAAAGATGATTTATACCTTTGCCTATAAACTTTTCTAAAAAAAGAAACGGTACTAACAAGTTTAATGAGCAGATGAAACTTTTGTTCCAATTCTTGTTTTAAAGAGTCGGGACGTATTACATTTTTCTGACGTTAATGGCCGTGACTCTGTCACAATTTACTTATTATTCAAATATATCTGCTATACCATCAGGTCATTGACAGTTTTCTCTCGTCCAACATTTACAAACTTACCAGTGACGAAAAGGCTTATGTTTTTATCACTTTACACTTTCTTTTTCTAAAGATCCTTTATTTTTTTCAATTCAAAACCAAACGGCATTGATGGTAAGAACATGGCAAGTACAAATTATACAGACAATGTCCAGCCTACTGGACATGGAATGTAAAGACTGTTTCTTATGCAATAATTAACCAATCATTTTAAACATGTGAATACACATACATACATACATACATACATACATACATACATACCAATGCTCACTTGTGAGGACTATGTATGTATGCCTGCATTCTGGGGACACCCATTTCCCCGTCAGGTAGGAAAATAAGGATATGTGCATTTCAAAGTACTCCTCGCGAACGTTTATCCGGACACATGACATCTTTAAAAATTTCAATCCTTCCCTGTGGGGACAAATACCCATTGTGCTTGTGGGGACATTTTCAAATCTCAGTTTTAACATCAACATTGTGTGGACCTATATATATTTTTTTACTTTAAAAGATGAGATTGCTGGTCGCAGACAGGATATTTTCGGCCACGATTTTTCAAACATACTGAAGACTACATGTACTCTGTGGGGACAATCACACTGTTTCAGCAAACTGTTTGTGAAAGTCAACACCCTTTAGAATCAGATTGGTAAGCAGATGCGAGGAAAGTAAAAACTGAGAAATTCAAGACTTACTAGTTACTTCTTAGGAACAATGTCACAATGAGAAAGAGTTGTCTTTTCCCGCAGTTTCAAAGTACACCTGATCCCGGTTAATATTAAGCAGGTGTCTGTAGAGCGGGGTTTTCCTGTAGAGAAGACCCAATAACTTTCCACAAAAATAACTTTTATATGGCGTGTTTCAAAATTAATACAATCAGTTAGTTATGCCTACTCCGACAGTTCAAAAACTCAAATCTTAACAATCCTTAACAATTGACTAAGATAAACATTCTGTTACTTTGTACCGTGCAACTTTTAACATCCAGTTTTTTTTCTTGCAAAGTATTTGCCTGAGAATTTGATATTACTTATGCAATCCTTAACAGTTGACCACTGTCTATTAGCCAACCGTTCTTAAATGCACTGTACACGTTCAGTTGTTCCTTCCCTAACAATTTTTTTCTTGCAATGTTTTTGTTCGAGAAATGATGTTCCTTACGCAATCCTTAACGACTGACCACTGTCTATTAGCCAACACCCCATTACTTTGCTCAATGCATTTTAAACATTCACTCTTTCCCGGCAAAATCTTCTTCTTTATGCAATTTCCGAGATGTTTGAAAATCTCATCCTTTTCTTCCTTTGTCCAAGGATTATGCTACTTTGTCCTCTTGCGTGCACCAGCAATACCTGATGATAAGAACAGAACAACATTTAAATACTGCTGATTTCGTTTTGTCATAACTATTACAATTTCCTCAAATGTGATTGGTTGTTTAACAGCTTTATTGAATTGGACTCCACTCAGTCCTATTACCATTATAAATTATGTTAATAATGAAAACATTTTTAATCAAATGGCACAGACACGAGATCTAGTTGTAAAAATTTCTGTTTTCCACTTCAAAGGCGTAACCAGAAAATTAACTTGAACACAACGTTTCTGTTGTGTTAGCAAAATATAGATCTGCTTATCGAGGTAATGGCGCCACAGCCGGGCGCCACAGCCTTATTCATGACACGTCGAAACGAAAAATCAAGCAAGCACAGCACTGTAAGCCAACGTACCGACAGGTGGCCATGTACCCAAGTCAGAAAAAAATTCATAAGGAAAATGACAGCAGCACAAATGCTACAGTATGTAGTAATTCCCTTTAACATTCTAACTGAATGCATTAGACAAAATCCTTGAATCTCAATGGCCAATGGGAGTGCATTATTTGCCAATACATGGTTCATACAGGTTTGATAACTTATTATTCCAGGACTTTTCCAGGGCTTTTAGCAACATTCAAGGAGTCCGTTTATACAGGCACAATTTAAATATTTTCCAGTCGCTCCAAAAAGGCAATACCTCAAAGTGCAAATAATGTCTTTCAACCAAATGAAAACAACTATTTCCTTTGCAATCTTTACAATTCGTTTAAGAAGGACCGAAGTTAACACATTTCATGCTTTAAGCTACATTTCCCTCATGGCTTTACCTGTTAAGAGGGGGGCTACACAAGACAACTGGGAAAAAGTCATTAAAGGCATGGTTGAAAACTTTGAATAAGAAACATTGTCGTGCTATAAAAACCTTAGCCGTTTTCAAAGAGACTATAAATACATTTCTCAACTGATGCTAGATATTAATGCAACCTTTTGATGTTAAAATTAATGAGCTTGATTTGCTGTATTCTCAAGTCTACAAGACCTTTTTCATAAAATTTAAGCTCTGCTTCTTCAAATTTAAGGAATTTTCAAGGAGAAAACCATTTTCAAGGAGTTTTCAAGGACCTGGCAGTTTTTCAAGGAGTATTCCAGGCCTGTGCAAACCATGCAATAATGCACATTTTGAAGGAGTCATATGAAATAATCATGCTACACTGCAGTAACAAATGATGAAATTATGTGATTCTCGCAGTTATAAGTGCAACGAGTCTATTGCAACTAAGCCTGAAAAAGAATCAAGCTTGAACAGAGAAGTTGACAATCATAACACTTGCACACGCACACAAACACACAGAGACAAATAGGTACCCATAGAGATAGGGTACAATTGTGTGGACTACTTATACACACAGGACAAAGTTATGCAACAGTACAGAAGTTGCTGAAACATTGCACTGACGTTTCTTGATTGCAGATGTTATAGAAACAAGGAAATCAACCAGCAAAAACGATGGATGGCACATAGGTCATATTGTGTACTTATTGACTGAGTGGGAGGGCCGGACGGGAAAATATTTGGCTCAAGGTCCGTGCGTCCTGACCGAGAGCCAAACATTTTCCCGTCCGGCCCGACCTTACTCAGTCAATAAGCATTTTATCATATGACCACTTACTGTTAAAAATTATGAAAATTCTGTTTGAACCTAAATAGGACGCGATTACATAAGATCAGAGGGTCGAGCGCGCGGAACAATTACATAAAAGTTTCTATATACAACAAAAATTTGTCATTTATTTCTTCGAAAAAATACGACTCATTTTCTCATTTTTTTTCAATTGCATATTCATACTGAAAAGCCAACAAAAAGTTGACATCTGAAAGCTGTCAAAAATATGTCAAAGCCATCAAAAACTTAGCGAGTGACAAAAGGTCGCTTCACGCTTCACTGAAATTGTTTACAAATCTTCTTCATCTAGACTCTCGGAAATGTCGGCATCAGGAGCTATTTGTCAACCTCTTGGATTTTCTTAAACAAGGGACAACCAGCAACTGGATATTAATGACACAGATGTTGCCTCCTGTAAACTGTGCCTGGCTTTGCTGGCTTTACTGGTGTAGTGGAAATTACTCGGTTAAACACAAGCGACTTATCTTATCTGCATGAACTGTACGGCAATGAACTTGTATTCGTAATCAGTTTTGTCTGTTCAAATAACACTGACGTAGAAACTACAGAACAGTTTATCCTAATGCACAGAAGATATGTGTATGATTTTTCTGGTTTAGCCAACTTCTCCTAAAAACTCTGTAAACTCGAATAAAACATTTGTAATGTACTTTGTTTTCTTTTTCGGTTTTCTTGTCTCGGACACACGATGAATTCTTGGATGCCTTCCAAGGAAAGAAGTTTCGCCTCAAGACTGTTTGCTTAGCTTATTCCAAAGGTTATTTATCACCGGGTCATTTTATCCGGAAAAGTTGCTTCCTTGACCGCCTGCTTGGTTGTTGGCTTCTAAGAAAGTTGTAAGTTTCTTCGTTTGCAACGAGTGTTAAATTTCTTTCTTTGCTTTCGGAGTGAGTTGGCAACTGAAGTAGTTCTGCATGGGACAATTCGCCTGGATAGTAAAATTCGCTCTCAGAATGTTCACTTTCATGACTCATTTTGGAGAAAACATTATCTGGCATCAAAAGAATTGTTTTTGTGATTAACTCGCATCGATTTTGCCGTATGCGTTTCTAGTAGGGCCGTATGCATTTCTAGTAGGGCTGTACGCGTTTTTCCGGTCCCATCACTTCGATGTATATGGCCCTCATATGGGACCTTTTCTCTTATAGTTTTCCAAGGAAATTGCGCGCGGGGCCGTACGGGTCATATGATAATGATTGTTAGTATATACACACTTAGTGATCTTGGTGTTTTAAGCAATCTGATTGGTTCGCTATCTCTGGCTAATGAGCATTATTCACCCCCTACCGAGTGAATAATGCGTAAGCCAAACAAAAATGAAGCATACTTTTGAATAAAGCATACTTTTGATTCACACTGATTTGAACGGTGTTTAAGGACCATTGTTCTAGACTGTCACGAGGTTTTTTCGAAGATTAACTATAGATTTTCCATGTTCAAAGATTCTGTAAATAGTTTCGCGAATTCGCGCATGCTTTGTACAGCTTGCACGTTTTCCACGCATGAATTGAGAGGTCAATTAAATCGATTTTTAATGGTTTCCTTCTGAAATGTTGTTGAGATCACTTCCTGTGTATATACTAAAACAATTATTCTTCTCAATCTCGGTGAATAGTGGCAGAATATTTACCTCGATTTCAAAGAATAATTGTTAATTATTGGCTGAAGGGAATTCATGTCACGTTTATAGACAGACACACCATTTTCATAGCATAGTTTGGAGCTACTAGTGGCAGTCAACACAACAAAACAATGGTTACAAATCGTTTTTGCTTTGGCCTAACGATCGGTTTACTGTATAATATTGTGGGTGACAAATTCCTCCATAATTTAATTCACAAGTGAAATTATACAATTACTATGGCTATGCTTCCTTGATACAATATAAACAAGTTAAAAAAACAGGATTGTAAGCATACAAATGTAATTTGTCACCCATGATATTAAAAGGTAACCATGCAAATGGTATAATTGTGAAGATAGGAAATAATTTCACAAACATACATGAAATTACCAATTTTGATTGCCTATAGTTTCAGAGTTCCTCAAGTGCAATTATACGTAGAGTTGTTGTTTCTGAATATACCCTTTAAAAATAATATCAACAGCATTTTCTACAGTTAATCCAACTGCATATGCTGTTTTAAGGCCTGCTGAAGCCACAGAGCATTTCGTTTGTAAGGCACCATTTTTGACTTCCTCAGTTTACAAACACTGGTGAGATACAAGACAGTGAGACATAACAAATAGCTACAAACATGTATAACAGCTAAACTACAGTGTACCTATAACACAACCCTAATCTTTCCCAAAGCCTAATTTGGACTCGGTGTAATCAATTTAAAGGTTGCTTTTACCTGGCACAAAAAGATCTTGGGTATTTTCTTCAGAGCTAGCCGGAACAAAGTCTGTGTCAGTTGACATTTCACTTGTTACCTCCTGGTTGAAGAAAATAAAGCCAAAAATGAATTTTATTTTGAAAAAGAAAGGAAGCGTGACCACAGTAAACATGAAAATGACATGAACATAATACTTATATTACTATTACTTCTAGAAGCAGAACACAAAGCTTTGATATTTACACTGTAATGCAGCAGCAGCAAACATGTTCACTAAACATTAAGTACAAAGACAATCGTTTTTCTAATACTTGTTGATTTACATCTGCATTCACTTCAAACACATAACATCATCTGTAACAAAGTCGTACCCATGTAGTTTTGTGGGCATGATTCTTTATTTCCCTTTACCTTCAAAAGTATAGTCAAAAAAAATTATGCATTCAATTAATAATCTATGTTCCTGCAAGTATTTATTACAGCTTTGCAAATAAAGGTCATATCTCACCTCAGCTGGCTGACCATACAGTGATGCCAGGGGTATTGGTATCCCTAATGATGCAACAAAGAACATGTACATGAAGATAATACATTTGCAAAGAATTCCAGAGGTGGCCACAGAATGTACTCGTGTGTGGACAATTAACTGCATTATGATTTCAGCTATTTGACTACATATATTAATTAATTAATTAATTAATTAATTAATGGATGGATGGATGGATGGATGGATGGATGGATGGATGGATGGATGGATGGATGGATGGATGGATGGATGGATGGATGGATGGATGGATGGATGGATGGATGGATGGATGGATGGATGGATGGATGGATGGATGGATGGATGGATGGATGGATGGATGGATGGATGGATGGATGGATGGATGGATGGATGGATGGATGGATGGATGGATGGATGGATGGATGGATGGATGGATGGATGGATGGATGGATGAATGAATGAATGAATGAATTACAAATACATATTTTTACCCCACTACATTTATGGTTTATAGTGCACAGTAAACCAATGTATATTTTGTGTAGCACTTGTTGAGAAAAATATTCCAGCCTTCACACTTTGGCACTGGACTGAGATGCATGCAGTTTCTTTGACTCTTCAACACTAGTGCTGTTGTGGAGTCCTTTCACATTATCTAAACAACAAAGTTTCAAGTTCATATACTGTACTAGTAAGTGACTAATGACTTTTCATACTAATTGTTAATTAGTATTAATTTTAGCCTTTAAAGAGCAATTCCAACTAATTTCACTTCTTGTAAATAAATGACCTGGTTTGTTATAATCAGTACATGCAGTAACTGCTCATTGTGACCAGCCTTACCATTGCCTGTTGCCTTTTGATACTGGCACTTTTTCTTCTTTCTTGAGTCACTGGCTTCATTTAATGCACTTCTATCAGCATCTCTCTCATTCTCATCACCTCTTGATGCATGCAGTTTCTTGGACTCTTCAACACTAGTGCTCTCATGGGGTCCTTTTAAAGTATCTAAATAATAGAGTTTAAAGTTCATATACTGGGAAGTGACTAATCTAATGACTTTTTATAGTGATTGTTACATATTTGCCTTCTTACATATACTCCTCACCATATGTTTAGTTATGGATTTGTTTAAGATAATCCAACAGTTTTGAGAAAGCTGGTTTAAAGGAGTACAACAAATTTACAGCACCAAGTATTTTCCTTTCCACATTATTCATTTGGTTTTTCAAAAATGGTTTTGCAACCTTCCAAGATTGTTTTGGTATTGTTGATAAAATGTAATATCCAAGATTGTTTTCATATTGTTGATATAATATAATACACGAATAACAAAGTCTAAGGAATAGAACAGAAACTGTCATAATCCAATGAGCTGACCATGTCCCCACAATGTTACCTAGATTCTGTGTTAGTACACCAGGGATTGGAATTAGGAATAACTGGTTTACTTGATGAAACCAAGTGACCACGTCCCCATAATGTTACATAGATTTTGTGTCAGATCCTATCCATAGTACTCCTTGCTTTCACCTCATTTGCGATAATGTGGCAACTGTCCAGTGTGACTAGCTGTACCCTTCTCAGCCCTTAATTATTATATTCACAATAAATTATTAATTTCAGCATTAAAAGAGCAATTCCAACTAATTTCACTAGTAGTAACAACCAGGTTTGTTATGTCAGTAGATGCAGTAACTGTCTTTTGTGACCAGCCTTACCACTGCCTGTTGCCTTTTGATCCTGGTACGTTTTCTTTTTTCTTGAGTCACTGGCTTTATTTACTGCACTTCTATCAGCATTTCTCTCATCCTCATCACCTCTTGATGCATGCAGTTTCTTAGACTCTTCAACACTAGTGCTGTTATGGGGTTCTTTCACATTATCTAAACAACAGAGTTTCAAGTTCATATACTGGTAAGTGACTAATGACTTTTCATTCTAATTCATACATATTGGTTTTCCTACTCTTCACCACATGTTTAGTTATGAAATTGTTTTAGGTAACCAGACACTTGCCAGTTTTGAGTACGCTGGATTACAGGGGTATAATACATTTACAGTACTATGTATTTTGCTTCCCATGTTATTGATTTGGTTTTTCAAAAATGCGTTTGCATTACCTGCCAAGATTGTTTTCACATTGTTAATATAATGTAATACCAGAATAACAAAGCCTTAGGAAAAGAACACAAACTGTCAAACTCCAAAGAGCTGACCATGTCCCCACAATGTTACCCAGATTCTGTGTAAGTACACCAGAGATTGGGATTAGGAATAACTGTTTTACTTGATGAAACCAAGTGACCACGTCCCCATAATGTTACATAGATTTTGTGTCAGATCCTATCTGTAGTATTCCTTGCTTTCACCTCATTTGCTGTAATCTCGCAACTGTCCAGTGTGACTAGCCATACCCTTGTCAGCCCTTATTATCATATTCACAATACATTATTAATTTTAGCTTTTAAAGAGCAATTCCAACTAATTTCACTTCTTGTAAATAAATGACCTGGTTTGTTATAATCAGTACATGCAGTCACTGCCCATTGTGACCAGCCTTACCATTGCCTGTTGCCTTTTGATACTGGCACTTTTTCTTTCTTCTTGAGTTACCAGCTTCATTTAATGCACTTCTATCAGCATCTCTCTCATTCTCATCACCTCTTGATGCATGCAGTTTCTTGGACTCTTCAACACTAGTGCTCTCATGGGGTCCTTTTAAATTATCTAAATAATAGAGTTTAAAGTTCACATACTGGGAAGTGACTAATCTAATGACTTTTTATAGTGATTGTTACATATTTGCTGTAACCGAAGTTACGCGTAGTCGTGAACGGAACTCTTTTAATAATTTCACACTCGTACGGTACTACATATAAACCAGAAAAAATAGAAAAAATTAGTAATAGAAAATAATAGCTAACCAAAATAACAAACAAGAAAGAACGGATAATACGAAGAAAGGTTTACCTTAACGGTGTCCTGACTCACGAGATTAAAAAACTTGCTGTTTCAAAACTTAAAACGTGGCGTAAAAAAACGAAGACCTAGGTTCTATTTATTCTAAAAAGGCTTAACAAGTGATTACGTAACAACACGAAGTAACGAAAAAATAAGCATTCCTACAAACAATAAACGAACAATAACGAATACTAACGAGTAATGAACTAGTGCGAAATACCAAAAATAAACGAACAGTTAATTAAAAGAAAACAAAGGAAAACAAACCAAAAAACCTAAATTTGAATGTTTCGCTGTAACATTTGCCTTCTTACATATACTCCTCACCATATGTTTAGTTATGGATTTGTTTAAGATAATCCAACAGTTTTGAGAAAGCTGGTTTAAAGGAGTACAACAAATTTACAGTACCAAGTATTTTCCTTTCCACATTATTCATTTGGTTTTTCAAAAATGCTTTTGCAACCTTCCAAGATTGTTTTCACGAGTATTGTTGATAAAATGTAATATCCAACATTGTTTTCATATTGTTGATATAATGTAATACACGAATAACAAAGTCTAAGGAATAGAACAGAAACTGTCATAATCCAGTGAGCTGACCATGTCCCCACAATGTTACCCAGATTCTGTGTAAGTACACCAGGGATTGGAATTAGGAATAACTGGTTTACTTGATGAAAGCAAGTGACCACGTCCCCATAATGTTACATAGATTTTGTGTCAGATCCTATCCGTAGTACTCCTTCCTTTCACCTCATTTGCGGTAATGTGGCAACTGTCCAGTGTGACTAGCCGTACCCTTCTCAGCCCTTAATTATTATATTCACAAAAATTATTAATTTCAGCATTAAAAGAGCAATTCCAACTACTTTCACTTGTAGTAACGACCAGGTTTGTTATGTCAGTAGATGCAGTAACCATCTTTTGTGACCAGCCTTACCACTGCCTGTTGCCTTTTGATCCTGGTACGTTTTCTTTTTTCTTGAGTCACTGGCTTCATTTACTGCACTTCTATCAGCATCTCTCTCATCCTCATCACCTCTTGATGCATGCAGTTTCTTAGACTCTTCAACACTAGTGCTGTTATGGGGTTCTTTCACATTATCTACACAACAGAGTTTCAAGTTCATATACTGGTAAGTGACTAATGACTTTTCATTCTAATTCATACATATTGGTTTTCCTACTCTTCACCGCATGTTTAGTTATGGAATTGTTTTAGGTAACCAGACACTTGCCAGTTTTGAGTACGCTGGATTACAGGGGTATAATACATTTACAGTACTATGTATATTGCTTCCCATGTTATTGATTTGGTTTTTCAAAAATGCGTTTGCATTACCTGCCAAGATTGTTTTCACATTGTTAATATTAATGTAATACCAGAATAACAAAGCCTTAGGAAAAGAACACATGCTGTCAAACTCCAAAGAGCTGACCATGTCCCCACAATGTTACCCAGATTCTGTGTAAGTAAACCAGAGATTGGGATTAGGAATAACTGTTTTACTTGATGAAACCAAGTGACCACGTCCCCATAATGTTACATAGATTTTGTGTCAGATCCTATCTGTAGTATTCCTTGCTTTCACCTCATTTGCTGTAATCTCGCAACTGTCCAGTGTGACTAGCCATACCCTTGTCAGCCCTTAATTATCATATTCACAATACATTATTAATTTTAGCCTTTAAAGAGCAATTCCAACTAATTTCACTTCTTGTAAATAAATGACCTGGTTTCTTATAATCAGTACATGCAGTAACTGCCCATTGTGACCAGCCTTACCATTGCCTGTTGCCTTTTGATACTGGCACTTTTTCTTTCTTCTCGAGTTACCAGCTTCATTTAATGCACTTCTATCAGCATCTCTCTCATCCTCATCACCTCTTGATGCATGCAGTTTCTTAGACTCTTCAACACTAGTGCTGTTATGGGGTTCTTTCACATTATCTAAACAAAAGAGTTTTAAGTGAACTCATATACTGGTAAGTAACTAATGACTTTTCATTGTAATTCATACATATTCGTTTTCCTAATCTTCACCACATGTTTAGTTAAGGAATTGTTTTAGGTAACCAGACACTTGCCAGTTTTGAGTACACTGGTTTACAGGGGTACAATACATTAAGAGTACAATGTATTTTGCTTGCTATGTTACTGATTTGGTTTTTCAAAAATGCGTTTGCATTGCCTGCCAAGATTATTTTCACACTGTTGATATAATGTAATACCAGAATAACAAGGCCTATAACACAAACTGTCAAACTCCAAAGAGCTGACCATGTCCCCACAATGTTACCCAGATTCTGTGTAAGTACACCAGGGATTGGGATCAGGAATAACTGTTTACTTGATGAAACCAAGTGACCATGTCCCCATAATGTGAAATAGATTTTTTGTCAGATCCTATCTGTAGTATTCCTTGCTTTCACCTCATTTGCTGTAATCTGGCAACTGTCCAGTGTGACTAGCCATACCCTTGTCAGCCCTTAATTATTATATTCAAAATAAATTAAATTAATTTTAGCCTTTAAAGAGCAATTCCAACTAATTTCACTTCTTGTAAATAAATGACCTGGTTTGTTATATCAGTACATGCAGTAACTGCCCATTGTGACCAGCCATACCATTGCCTGTTTCCTTTTCATCTTGGCACTTTTTCTTCTTTCTTGAGTCAACAGCTTCATTTAATGCACTTCTATCAGCATCTCTCTCATTCTCATCACCTCTTGATGCGTGCAGTTTCTTGGACTCTTCAACACTAGTGCTCTCATGGGGTCCTTTTAAATTATCTAAATAATAGAGTTTCAAGTTCATATACTGGTAAGTGACTAATGACTTTTCATTCTAATTCATACATATATTCGTTTTCTTACTCTTCAGTACATGTTTAGTTATGGAATTGTTTTAGGTAACCGGATACATGCCAGTTTTGAGTAAGCTGTATTACACAGGTACAATATATTTACAGTACTATGTATTTTGCTTGCCATGTTATTGATTTGGTTTTTCAAAAATGCATTTGCATTACCTGCCAAGATTGTTTTCATATTGTTGATATAACGTAATATCCAAGATTGTTTTCATATTGTTGATATAATGTAATACCAGAATAACAAAGCCTAAGGAAAAGAACACAAACTGTCAAACTTCAAAGAGCTGACCATGTCCCCACAATGTTACCCAGATTCTGTGTACGTACACCAGGGATTGGGATTAGGAATAACTGTTTTACTTGATGAAACCAAGTGACCACGTCCCCATAATGTGAAATAGATTTTGTGTCAGATCCTATCTGTACTATTCCTTCCTTTCACCTCATTTGCTGTAATGTGGCAACTGTCCAGTGTGACTTATTATAAGCCATACCCTGTCAGCCCTTAATTATTATATTCACAACAAATTATTAATTTCAGCCTTAAAAGAGCAATTCCAACTAATTTCACTTCTAGTAATGACCAGGTTTGTTATATCAGCACATGCAGTAACTGTCCTTTGTGACCAGCCTTACCATTGCCTGTTGCCTTTTGATCCTGGCACTTTTTCTTTTTTCTTGAGTCACTGGCTTCATTTAATGTACTTCTATCGGCATTTCTCTCATCCTCATCACCTCTCGATGCATGCAGTTTCTTTGACTCTTCAACACTAGTGCCATTATGGGGTTCTTTTACATTATCTAAACAATAAAGTTTCAAGTTCTTATACTGGTATGTGACTTATGACTTTTCATTTTAATTTTTACATATTTGCCTTCTCACTGTTCACCATATGTTTAGTTATGGATTTGTTTAAGATAATATAACACTTGTCAGTTTTGCGAAAGCTGCTTTACAGGGGTACAACAAATGTACAGAACCATGCATTTTCTTTTCCATGTTATTGATTTGGTTTTTCAAAGATGCATTTGCATTACCTGCCATGATTGTTTTCATATTGTTGATATAATGAAATACCAGAATAGCAAAGCCTAAGGAAAAGCACACAAATTGTCACACTCCAAAGAGCTGACCATGTCCGCACAAGATTGTTTTCATATTGTTGATATAAGGTAATACCAAAATAACAAAGCCTGAGAAACAGAACAGAAACTGTCAAAATCCATTGAGCTAACCCACAATGTTATGTAGATTGTGTGTCAGATCCTGTGCGTTGTAATGTCCTGGTTTGTTATATCAGTACAGTAACTTTCCTTTCTGACCAGCCTTACCTTTACCTCTTTTCTTAAGATCCTGGTTCTTTTCCTTTTTTCTTGCATCACTGGCTTCCTTAAATGCACTTCTATCAGTATCTTCTGCATCCTCATTACCTCTTGATGCATGCAGTTCCTTAGACTCTTCATCACTATAGCTGTTATAGGGTCGTTTTCCATTATCTGGTAGAGTTTCAAGCAAGTTGATATACTGGTAAGTGACTAATGACTTTAGTTGTTATTGATACATATTTGCCTTCTTACTCTTCACTACATGTCAAACAATTTAATTTTTGTATAACAGATATACCCAAACTTCGGAACAATACACAGTTAAGACGACAGCTGGTCAGTTTACACATTCCTTGCTTTCACCTTATTTGTCGCAATGGGCAATTCCAGAAAATATCCATACACCACGACGGACAGCTTGCACATTTTAAACCCTCCTTGCCATTACATTCCTAATCCTTCGAATTCCTAATCCTAAACACTGCATGTGGAGACATGGTCACTTGGTTGCATTATGTTAGCACTTTAGCTTTGCTCACCATTATTTGTAGTCATTTCTTCATTTCAGTTTTCACCATATTAAATATGTGCAATATACAGGGCCATTTCTTAAATGCTTTGTTTTTTTTTGGAGCCACAAATTTATCTGAATCACAAGCAATTGATTTCCAGTGTAGCTTAATTCCTCGCCTTTTGTCCTGCCGAGTTTTGAGCTTACAGCTACTATATACATGTACCGTGTTCAAATTCTTATCATAACTTGTTTGTCTAGCCTTGCTTGGGGGATTCCAGCTAATGAACTACATGTATATATTTTGTGCTTTATCATTAGAGAAACCAAGGATGGAATCAAAATTACTGGGGAAAATTCCTGGCACCCGGGTCTAAATGAAAAGCACTGGGAGTTTCAGAAGGATTGCAACCTGTCTTGTGAACTCTCTTCCTATTTTATCCTCGTGAAAGCATGAAGTGCACCATTATTACTACCTTTCTCAAATCACACGCAAATTCAAATCCAAATGCAAGATTATTATTAAATTAAACTACAGCACAATGTACAATGTGACAACAGAGAAACATACCACAATTAAACCGCCATGGGAGATCCTTGACCCCATAGTCATATCGAAGCTCAATGTTTGGCAATATGTTTTTTGTTGCAAAGAGGCAGAGCCATACTCTCCCAGAAACTTCCAACTTCTTCATCTTACAATTTGACTTTTTGGCAGGGAGATCATTTACCATGCGACCAAGCCCACTTGAGAATGTGGCATCAATACTGAAATTCAAATAACAGTCTTGCTCAGAATTAAGGCAGCCAAATGTAGATGAAAGACATAGAAAGAACTGCATTAGTAATAGTCTAATGGCTAGTGTGTACAGAGGGAATCAGTAACTCTATGTTACAGTAATAGCAATACTGATTGCATGAAAGCAAAATGTTCACAAAGTCTAAGAATGACTGAATCTCAACTAGAGTTTGCTCTATAAATTAAACTACACTGTATATTTAAGGACTTTCTAGCTCAAAGTGGATTAGCAGTAATTAACTGTACTCCATGTGATGGCGTTATGTAAACGTTTTTTTTTTTAACTTTTCATGTGGCTGTAGAAATTTGGGATGGTTTAAATTTTTGGGGGGTACTTTTCTTGTTTGAAATTAAAATTGCCCAAATTCTTCGCGAGTATGGGAAATGACTACAAGTATAAGCTGAAGATATGCATGCATTAACCAAAGATTGAATTCCATACAGATCAAGACACCCACTATTTTGTCCCTTTCTAAAACTGCAAAATACTGTATCATCAAAC
>JAHPZR010005041.1:42500-56589 GCA_019787425.1 Platygyra sinensis
CTTGAAGAATTCCAAAACAAGTTTGAAATTAAAACAAATTTTCTTTACTACCTGCAATTAATTGCTGCTATTCCATCGGACTTAAAAAAGAAAGCTGCTGCAATTGAAATACCCTCGGAAGAATTGTTAGATTCAGCTAAACTATCTTCTTCAGTGATTGCTACCCCAGATTTAACTTTAGACTTAACTGAAATGCGCTGCAAAAACTATTATAAAATTCTCAGTGGAAACGGTATCACCGAGCCGACTGGCATTAAAAACTGGAAAAACAATTTCCCTGATTATTTCACAGATTGGGGGAAAAAATTTTCGTTTATCTATAAATCCACAAAGGATAATAAATTAAGACAATTCTCATTCAGGTTACTGCACAAAATAATAATGACCAAAAAGGAGCTTTTCAAATTCAAACTAGTTGAGGATGAAGCATGCATTCTTTGTTTTCTACCAGACTCTATAGAACATACATTTCTACACTGTACTGTAACAACTGACTTTTACTTGAAAGCCATATCATGGTTCAACCATGAAAATGACACCGACATTACACTTTCAAGTAAGCAAATAACCTTTAATGACATCCCCCGTTTAACTCATCTGACCGGTTACCCAAGACGCAGACTACACCTTTTCGTCATCATTCTAAAACAATACATTTACGCCTGTAAGTGTTTGCACAAGAAACCCAACATGCAGGAATTTCAAAGAAAAGTTATACTACAATGGCAAATGGAGAAATGCGCTCTTCCCTAAATCACTGATTTTCTCTGATTTAACTAGCCAATTAATACAGACACGCTAAATCAAAAGCCCAAAATCGTATCTTTTTTTTCTACCAGACTGTCTCTAAATCTACCCTGTACTATAAATAGTAAGCAACTAAGGTGTCGTTTTGTAATTTTAAGTGGGCAAGTAGGTTCAATCAGTGAATTATGCTTTGTGTTGTAATGTAAGTGATGTTTTGTTTCGCACTGTAATGTAAGTAACGCTATGACTGTTAATAAGTGACCGTTAGCATAAGCAGAGACATGTTCAGTAATGTTAGTAGAGTTATGTAAGTTTGTTTAGTTCTGTACAAAAGTTTTATTGTAAGTGTAAATGTATGTATAATATTAGTGCTGTAAAATATATATATATTCTTTTTTTCTAATAAAAAAGCTACTACGGCAAAAAAAAAAAAAAAAAAAAAAAAAAAAAAAAAAAGCCTAAAGTGTACAACACAACATTAAACTAAACATCCCCTCAAAGAAACTTCACTAGTCCGTCGGGCTACTGATGGTTAAACAAAACTAGCCCCAGGCTATCGGACACAACTTTCCTTGCATGCTGGCTTGGCAAATGACTACAAAACCTAGGTTAGCAAGTTGGTGACTTCTAACACAATTTTACTTGCCAATTTTTTTCTACTTGCCATGACAATTAAAATGGCCACAGCTTGGAGTTTCTCAGTCTTTTCTTTTGCTTTTATTTGACTGCTCATAAGCAAACAGTACTTTGCTAATCACCTCTATGTCAATTAAGCTATCAAAATGCGCAAAATCACCATAAATTCACTTGTAATGTATAGAGTGTGTTCACTCATGTGACTGGCTGCCATATTGGTTCACTGAATCAAAAGCAGTAATTGATTATTTTGCATAAATCCCAAGACCCTTTATGCCTCCAGCATGGCCATCGGTTTTTGTTTTTTTACTCCTCCAACATGCATATGGCCACTGTGATGTCTCATGAACACACACTATTGTGCATAATTATACGCTGTACTTAGTTCACTAACAAAAGAACAAATTGTCTAATCATACCAATGTAATCACTGATGAACCTTTCCTCAAAGCCAGGTTGGTCAGTATCGCTTTTAATGCAATCAATAGCCAAATCATGCGGAAGTTGGCCATTTCCTCTCTGCAAGCACAATAATATTGGTCACCCAGGGTTGAACATGTGGATAAGAAAAAGTTGATTATCTTTTACAGTGGGAGCAATGAAACTGAAATAGATATTTTTGTGTTTTGGTTAGAACACAATGAAAACTATGGTCTCTTTTAGCCAGTTATATATTTATTTTAGGTTGAGTTATTATCATTGCAAATCCATAAAGACCGTCGTCCCTCTTGGAACTATCCAAGGATCTCCAAGGATGATATTTATGTTTAAACTACATATGGAACTGTATGCCACAAACTGACAAAACATACTGTAGAAGCCAGCAAATGGGTTAAAAGTTACTGTTAGTCAATACTCAGGGTTCTCCCTAAATTTTTGAGTAGGAGGAGAATAAAATGGAGTAGCCAGCAGAGGAATTTCCGCCATTTTGCACGTGTTGGAATACAGAGTATGTTGTCTTATATGGAGTGCTTTTCGTCCATAACCGCTGCCTCGCAATCTGAGCCTGTTTCGTTTGCTGAACGTTCGAGCAGATTCAAGCGTGGTGAAATTCTCGACGAAACTTTCAAGTTTATTCAGTCAAAAACATTTTTTGGACGCTTGGCTCTTTAAGGAAAACTTTATTTATTTCCCAATGTATTTACCCAAGGGAAAGCAGGCGTCGCAAATGGAAAAGTTGATGTTGGATGCAAAACAAAGTACTTATTTACTTTTTGATTTGGATCTGAGTAGCCGGCGCGCCCAGGACGACCAGCCGGCGATTTTCGCTGGTCGCCGGGGCTTACGGAGATCTCTGAATACTCCTCTTAATAAAGCTGCATTCTTATTGTACCAGTATGTTATGGCAACTTAACTACAGAGAAATCATTTGGAGTATACTTTAGTGTGACTCAATGCCTTCACCCGATTAAACGCTGATGCCTCGATTAAACGCAGGCGCCTTGAATAAACACTAGGACCTTGACTGAACAGGGCAAAAAACTTCCACATGTCTGCCCCTCTGAGATGACTACTTCTTCACCATGGACGAGTGGATCCCAAGTCACTCGTCTAACTGGACGAGTACTGTACTCCTTGGAGTAATAATGAAAACACTCAGCTTAAGACACACCTTGAATTCAAGATAAAAGAATGTCTCAAACGTTTGACTTTCAACCCATAGAATATGCAATTTCCTTCATGTGAATTCACAGCAAATGCACTAAGAGAACTCTTGTAGTGTTGAAGCACACTTTCTTAGCCAAGTTGAAAGCCCAGAAGAGCCTGGGAATGAGTTTTTCCCATGAGGCAAGATGGCGTCCAGTTGCTAGAGTCTACGCGTATGTGGTCGCGCGCTTCTGTCTTGCTTGGATACAGATAAAACAGCAACAGTCTAAGCAATTAATAGAAATTAATTGGTGAATTGTTGTCTGGATTGGATTGTACAAGTAACCAGTTAAACATCGATGAGTACACTGTTCACTTACAGTACAGCTCAGATATATTCGAACATCACACGCACAGGTTGCGCGCACGTTTTTTGTGCGTGCGCGTGTAAAAAAACGCGTTTGTAGATGCGCATTAGGTACGCATTTTTCTTTTGTTATTCATTGCTTAATACTGCATTGTGTTGTTTTGTCTTGGAAAACAAAAGTAAATTGCTTCAATATTCCCAAAGCGACCTTCTGCCAAGCATAAATTTTTGGCCGTTTTTAAGCAACGTAACGAATAATTAGGTAATGTCACGCAGTATTTTATAGTAACGTTAGTTTACCTCAGATAATACTTGGGCACGATACTGATACCAAGTTTAATACATGAAATAAAGCATACTGTTATTGATCAACCATTGTACGCATATAAAAGGCCAGAACAGCAAATCTGAGGTGTTTCATGCTGTCCGTATGCAAATTATCGAACACAACTGTCGAACAACCAGACATTATTGAAGTAATATTTTAAGTCTTCGGTACAGATCTTGGAAAAAACTTAGCGGATTCTAGCGAAAAAAATTCAAAAGAAAGTTAGGCGTTTGGACTGAACTTGAAGGTTTAAAGATTCCAGTGCTACGCCAAAAAAAATTCAATGTGTTGTTTGATGCCGACCAAATGCACTTTTCGTGGCTGGGCGGTAACACAAACAACATGAAACATCGAAGCAACATTTTGAGCTTTCAGTACAGATCTCTGAAAATACTTGGTGGATTTCAGCAAATGACATTTCAAACAAAAGCTTAGACTTTACAGATTAAAATATTCCAGTGATAAGCCAAAGAAAATTCAAAGTGTTATTTGAAGCCAACCAAATGCACTTTTTGTGCCTGAGCGGTAACACAAACAACACAAAACTTTGAGGTTTCGGAACAGATCTCCGAAATATTTGGCGTCATAGACGCATTTTCAATGATTTCAGAAAATATTCGGCATATAGTGAAGAAAACAAATCATATCAAAGCTTGAACAAAGAAAACCTCATAAGTTTCTTACTTTACCAAAATCGTAAACTTTTGGTGAAGCGTGACATTAAAATAGTGATCCTTCATGCTGGCGGCACAGCTGGCAACATAATTAAACAAAACAAATACGCATGGTAGCAACGCTTTGGACCTCGCAAAATACTTGACAGAAGCAGGGAATGATATGAAAGCTAAACTTCCAGTAAAGCGCTGAAAAAAAAAACGTCACTGTCAGTAATTTTTGATGTCGACCAAATACAACTTTTTGCGGCTGACGGCAGTGACACAAACGACGTGAAACATCGACGCAACGTCTTTCGGTGTAGGTCTTGGAAAATACATGTACTTCATGATACTTGGCAGATTTATACGAAAACACATAAAAAAAAGGCTTACCCTTTGTAATCTGCCGGTTCAACACTTCCATTGATGTACCATAGAAAAGGTTGCTGTTTGTTTGACGCTCTAAATGCACATTTGGCGGCCTTGAGCCTTAAGTAAGCCTTGGTGACAAATGACGTGAACATTGGAATAACATCAGGTTATACTATACTTAGCAGATTCCAGCGAAACGCACATACTGTAAAAAAGTTTAACATTTTATAATTTGCCGGTTTTAAACTTCCAGTGACGTGTCAAATAGAAGTTTTGTGTGGTATTTGATGCCAACCGAATGCAGTTTATACTGAGTTCTTTGTTTGCAGTAACAATGAAAGCTGACACTAAAAGACAATCAGCTTGCTCATACATACCAATAAGCTTAATTCACACGTGTTTCTGACACACGTGCCATTAACGCAGACGGGTGCATGCGCCACACGCAGACGTGCAAAACGCACCGATTCATGTTCGAATATATCTGAGCTGTACTGTACGAATGGCAGTTTTACCAGCCTGTTCAAGAATGGGAGGTCTCTAAAGAAATACAGCTAGCAAGACAAGTTTAACTCCCCAATTATTTGAATCATTTTCTACTGATTGTGAGTTCAGAATACCTCAGGAATTTCTAGACTTCACAAACTGTCTAATTCACGTGAACAAGATAAATTACCACTGACTTTCATTGATTATTAAAAAAGTCAGTATCATTTACTAATTTTTTGGATGAGTGAAGTGACAAGAAAGTTTTTTGCGTTGCTAAATGCCCCTGGCATCTATTTCAAAATTCAGTGGCAGTTTTGACACGGTCTTTATACGAGTCCAGCGTTTAGCCAGGGCCCAGCATTTAATCGAGAAAATACCGTATATATATATATATATATATATATATATATATATATATATATATATATATATATATATATATATATATATACAGCCTGACCAACAGCGGCATGTATCTATAGTATAATATTATTATTATGTGACTTACGTTTTGACCAAAGGAAAATCAGGTCAGATTAACAATTTTCAGCACTTTTGCAAACAAAAATTGAACTTTCTTTCACTGAACCTGAGTTTCAATAATCCTGTTACTGCTTACCCTTGAGGATCGCCTTTGACTTCCCATCTTCAAAACTACATCTAAAAGAGAAAGGCAATAGCCCTGACATCCATGTTTATACAAATACCATATGCATATGAATTATATGAATTAGAATATTGTGCTGTAAGCTTTGGGGATTCGTTTTATAAGTGGAAATGTGGATTCAAGGGCAAAATTTCTGCCAGCATCACATGAGCAAAATGGTTTGACACGATCATAACTTTCCACAAAATGGTATGATTTCGGATTTTTAGGGTGGTGCTAAAAAGCCTATCTGTCAAAGTTAATTATGAGCATAATGTGGTTAGCACTACTTTACACGGGAAATTAATGAGTGAGGACATCCAATAACTCTTCTTATTATTCATTCAAAATATTTCCCCGTTTCTGATTGGTTAAAACCACACGCATAATTCACCATAACCAGCTGCTGTTCACCAAATTTGGAAAGAATCTTCGTCATATTGAATCAATGACGTCAAAAGTGCAGCCCGCTGAAAATTATTGAATCAATGACGTCAAAAGTGCAGCCCGCTGAAAATTATTGAACCAATGACGTCAAAAGTGCAGCCCGCTGCAGATTATTGAACCGTTGACCGAGAAAACCTGGGGACGAGATTGTGTTAATTTTTGGTGAGCTGAAAAACAAAGAGCGAAATGGCAAAACTCCTTTTAGAATGGGGAAATATTTTGAATGAATAATAAAGCAACTATTGAATTCGGCTTTCGTAGGATATGAAGAATTCTGCAGATCTCGGAGGGTGTTATCCACCTCGGCCTTCGGCCTCTGTGGATAACACCTTCCTTGATCTGCAGAATTCTTCATATCCTACTCATCCTACTCAGCCTCATTCAATAATTGCTAATTATCTAATCGTTTGGAAATGGGGAAAATCAGAAAACACTGGCCTTATTGACTTCGACTGTTACTGTTTTAACGTATTAAATTTTCTATTTGGTTGTTCTTATAAGTTTACATTCCATGTGGGCAAATCTTCGTGCAAACAAAGACTTCGTGCAGGAATGCTTGAAATGTGTTATCCGATAAGGTCTTGCTTTTCCAGTGCTTGACAGCCAGAACATGATAATGTTCAAGCATAAAAGGAATCATTCTTTTCTCTTAGCTACTAGTACCAATTATAGTGAACATGTGTTACTAATTGCTGAGATCATGAGATATTACATACAGATAGCCAAAACGCCATATACCTGTAACTACTAATTAAAAGAAAATTAAACCTCCAAGAGGGTGTCCATCTAGTTTTAATATAAATGCCATATCCATAGTATCTGCTGAGTACAGTCGTTACATCTTGGATATTTAACGTTTAACGTACAACCTGGAAGACCAGCTTTGTTACTGTTCTGATCTCATTTTCGTCAAAAGAACTGCAGTATCGCTAGTACGCTGCAAGCAGCAACAATGCTTTCTTTGGAAAGAAATATACTTGTGCCTATAACTAAACTTTTTAATAGTCAACCAATCGCTAAGCAAGGGAAATAATGTTATCAGTCTACTGTCCAAGTGATTTTTGCAGCAGGTATCATTGTATTTTCTTTTTCGGGGAGGAGTAGAGGGGGGATTGAGGAGGCTAGTCATGAAGATATCTTATTAGTGTCTATTTTTGAAGCTGCTTTTTTATGGAAGGCAAAGTGATCAGACTGATCAAAAAATGCTTGCTTTAAACCACAGGAACTTTTTTACTTTTTAATTTCCCTGAATCCAAAGAAACTTAACTCAATACATAGATTCAGGACAATATTAAATTAATCATATTATGCCATTCTCAAGTCTCAAGATTAGCAGTCTCCAAGTTTAAAAAGGTTTGAAAATAACTTAAGTTTATATTGGGTTATTCCAGAAAAAATCCGCACCCCCCCGACGGATGGGGTTGCTTTTTAACCCCCCCTCTCACCTGGATTTCCTGAAGCACAAGACCCCCCTCCTGTCTGGATTTCCAAGACAAAACACCCCCCTCCCACCTGGATTTCCGGGAAAAAATACGAGGCTTAAATTTAATTTACTTTTAATAGAAAATATGTACAATCACGTCTAGAAAATGTTCTTTTTTAATTTCTAAAGCTTCGGATAAATTATATCAAAAAATCTGTCGGGTGGAACTAACAAAAGAACAGAGCAAAAAATGCGAAAAAGTGAACAAGTGTTTACTTTTGCTAGCTCCTAGAAATCAGTTGCCCGGCTTTTTCTTTCTTTGCACTAAATATGGTCCTAAAGTAAATACAGTTGGTATAGAATATGATAAAAACGTTCAACAGTCGTTCCTTTTGGAGACATAAGGTCACTCTTCTTCCTTAAAGATCTAAAGAACTTCTAAACGAAAACCTTTCGAAGAACAAAAGTTTATACACGTTTATCGTTCAAATTCTGGACAACTTGATTCACATATCCTACCTTCAAGAGCCTGTAGTCCTAAAAAAAATACAGAGTGCGAAGGTGTGAAAGGAAATCAGTTGTTTTTTTCTTTTCTTTATTATATTTATCATAATTTACACCAAACAAACAAGATTTCAGGGGGGGCTATAAACGTGAAATTACACAACAGTGGCGTGGGTATGAGTACAAATGTGTCAGGCGTTTCAAACTCTTCGTTGCAACATAACAACGTTGCTCGTTCTTTAGTATCTTGATGTTCACGTTTTCTGCTAGAAAAGGACCTGCGAAGGAACTTAGATTATCATTTTTGTCAGGTGAGAAATATCTGAACAAAATATTTGTACTATTTTCATGGTCTGAGAGCGATGAACTGTCACTGAACTAAACGTTCGAATTGCGTGAATTATCGGTCAAAATGATCCCTGCAGAAGACTTTTTCAAGTTCAACCCCCCCTCCCGCCTGGATTTCCAGAGTATTTGACCCCCCCTCCCGCGAGAACTTCCAGAATCCCATCCGTCGGGGGGGTGCAGATTTTTTCTGCAACAACCCATTATCAGATCTTATGAATAAAGTGTAAGCTTAAGATTATATTTAGGTCAAACTTACCCCACCTCTTCCAAGCTGAGTAAGGTTGAGAAGCATTTCCCAGGCAGCATCGTGCAATTTTGCTTGCAATTTGAAATAAAGCAAGACCCAATCAGGCACTTGCATACTCTTCAGCAGTCGCTGGTGGGTTTCTGGTAGAAGAAACTCTGATAATCCTTTCTTACGTCCTTTAGTATCTGTTACCAAATTCACTACTTCTGATATGGTTTCTGAGACCTTTCCTTTCTCTTCATCAGTGCCATACAGAAAACTATTGCCTAATATACAGGCCAGGGCCTCATTATACTTTTCCAACACACCGTCTATGTCTGTGTTCACTTTCTTGCAATCACTTGCCACTTTTCTCTTCTTTAACGTTGGACCCAGGGAACTTTTCAACGTCTCCTCAATAATAATGCTACTACTGCTGCTGCTGCTGATGTCATTGTCATCACTGGTACTCTCAAGTGCATTTAGTAAACAAGACGGAAATGAGGTTGCCAAAGAAGAGGAAGAAAGTATGAAAGACTTTGATGTTCCTGATTCTTCATTAGTTCACACATCTCATTTTCAAGCTCGGCGATTCTTGACTAACATTTTTGCAGCTCGTCGCTTTTCCTGCCTAAACTGCTGTCCGGCACGTCACAGTCAAGAGCGATTCGATTTAGCACGTTAACAACAGGGATAATTCCTTGAGAATTCATGAACCCATCCGTAGGAAATCTCGCTGTCTTAGCAGTGCCACACAGACCGAATGTGGATACAACGTACAAGTTGTTTCGTTGCCTGCTATGGAATGAACAGGCTCAAGTGGTGGGCTTGAGATCTGCTGGCAGTACAGAGCATATTTCATCGGGGGAATCGACGAAAAATTTTGTTCTTTGCAAACGCATTCGGCCTAACCCCATACAAACCTTTTGTTGCTATGTACCAGTGCTTTCTAGGGTTGAGATTTTGCCCCGTATATCTTGAGAGCGACCAAGGATGATGATCTGATCAATCAATGAAGTCGGCGTCCATGATGAAAACGCGCAAAATGATTTGTGATTCATTGTGCTTTTGAACTTGAATTTCCCGCTCTGATCCAGTCTTAATTTCGTTAACATTTAACTCATAAAAGCCAACAGCAATGCATTCAACTGAAAGGTTTTGTCAGTATCAATGTACAACCACATCAACTGCATGTAGTAAACATTAGTAAACATTGCGTGATCTAAGGACCAAGTGATCTGGGTCCCACAAGCCAGGTCACAATCACAGTAAAAAGCGCTCTCTATTTCCGTTAGCGGCCTATTAAACATGCAGTCGCAAAATTTTAGGACTAAGATTTCTAACCCCATTGCAAGAGATCAAGAGAATTCCAGGGCACGTAAATATAGTACTTTAATTTGCTAAGAAACACGAGTCATATGTCAGTAAGTACTATGTATTCTTGTGTAGTACTAGTGGCGAGGGAACGATTTGCGGCAATCTTCCTATTGCTCTTTCATTTAATGAGCTTATATTTATTTTTGTACATGTTTCCTATTTTGACTGCTTTTATTCTTTTTACCATTGCTATTGTTTTGTTTTGCCTTTTAGTAAGTGCTCCCGCTTTTAAGTCAGATCAGCGACATTCTTTGACCTGTTTAGTGTTGATAAATCTCGATGTGTCATCTCTTCCAACCACAAGGACACTTACCAACTAGACGTGTTAATATAATTATCTACTTTGCTGACAGAAATGATTGGCATAAAATAAAACCCTGAGTGGACTCATGCTGCAAATTTTTTTTTTTCGGGCCTAAGCTCCTCATGTACAATATTGGGTTGAGTGTATGATGTCATCAGTTATTCATTTCCATATTTTATCCATTTTGATTTCAATAATTTTAAGTAACAGTCTATGTAAGAAGGATAGCACAGGCGGCAAGGAATGCAGAAAGGTGCTAATTTTTGCAAAACTTTGCTATTGTTCTATCATACTTCTGATTGGCTAAATCACCAAAATCTACCAAAACTTCAGGTAGCTGTGTAATTTATTTAGCCCTTATTGATCAAATATTTTCCTGTCAACAAAATCTCTGCCGAGTCTAAATACCACAGTAATCCTATGTGGGGAACATTGAAAAATTGGAAGTTATTATTGTCTTTGAAAAATTTTCACAAAAAGGAAACTACCTTTCAAAATAGAGACATTCTAACGACGTTCAGACATTCTAACGACTGAACCACCAGGGCTCTAGTGATAATGAGATGGAACTTCAACTATATCAGGAGACTGTGACACACTCCGTGTTTCTATTTAAACAATAGAGTGTTTCTGTCAAGGAACTATCGGCTGATAGTTGCCCAGCAGAAATTTGATGTTCTTAAAACAAATATTTGCCTGAGAAGCAAAACTTCGAGGGCAAATATGCCAGTTCTGTCAGCCGCTGCCATTTGTACCTCAATCCAGTTCTTCCATCCCGCTTTTTCCCTTTCTCTCTCTGCCGTCCTTCTCCATGTTGTCCTTGGTCTTCCCCGTTTTCGCCGCACCTCTGGGGCCCAGGTTAACGCAGTCCTGCAGTCATTTTGTAGTTCTTTTCTCATGATGTGGCCGATGAATTTCCATCTTCTCCTTCGCACGTCCTCACTGAGGTTTTCTATCTCAGCCATCTTCAGGACTTCTTTGTTTGTAATTCTTTCCTGCCAGCGTATCTTAAATATCCGCCTAAGACATCTGCTTTGGAAGACATCGATTTTCTTTTCATCACATTTATTCATCTTCCACGTCTCGCAGCCATACATCAAGACTGGCTTTACTAGTGTTTTATAAAGCCTGACTTTGGTTCGTCGACTGATGCTGTGGCTGCTCCAGATCTTTTTCAATCTCATGAATACCCCTCTCGCTTTGACTACTCTGTTATGGATGTCTTCATAACCTCCACCCTCTTTGGAAACTGTAGCTCCTAAGTACACAAATCTATCAACATCCTCTATTCCTTGCCCATTTACCTCCACCATATCGTTGTACCGTGAATTTATTCGGAGCAGCTTACTTTTGTCTACATTGACTTTCAGTCCTACCCTTCCTGCTTCATGGGCCAGCTTATCGGTCGTAGTCTGGATGTGCTGTCTGGTCGATGACAATAGGGCTATATCATCCGCAAAGTCGAGATCCTGGAGCTTTGTATTGAACTTCCATCTGATTCCAGTATTCCCTTCTTGCAATGTATTTCTCATTACCCAGTCAACAACTAGCAGGAATAGTAAAGCTGACATGTTACAACCCTGTTTCACTCCCGTTTTGATCTTAAACCACTCTGTTGTACTCTGGCCATCCACTACTGCGCATGCAAAGTCATCATACAGCGCTTTCACCATGCTGATTATCTTGGATGGTATGCCGTAGCTTCGCATAATCAACCATAGACTATCTCTATGGACTGAATCGAACGCTTTCTCGAAATCTATGAAGTTAACAGTGTACAATGATGACTGCCACTCTATTGACTGCTCGATAATATTTCTCAATATGAAAATTTGCTCAGTAGTTCCCCTACCTGGTCGAAAACCTGCTTGTTCCTTCCTAAGCTTCGACTCTACTCCAGTTCGTATCCTGTCAATCACAATTCTCCCCATGACTTTGCTGACAACTGACAGCAGCGTTATTCCACGCCAGTTTTTACATTCTTCCAGATTTCCTTTTTTTGGCAGTTTGGCAATCAATCCTTTCCTCCATTTTCTTGGTGTTTTCTCGTCTCTCCACGCTATGTCTATGATCTCCTTGACTTTGGTAGTAGCATAGTCAATGTCAGCTTTAAGTGGCTCCACCTGTATGTTGTCTATTCCTGGTGCTTTTCCATTCTTCAGATGCCCTATTGCCTTCCTTACTTCAGCTCTGCTGGGTTCAGATGTATCAATTTCGTCTATTTCATCCAGCAGCTCTATCTCCATTTCACTTACTGGATTACTAGCGTTCTCTCTATTTAGTAATTCAGAGAAGTGCTCCAACCATCGTCTTAGCTTACTTTCTCTATCATTAAGGATCTTGCCTGTTTTGTCCATTACTGCAGCACTCTGCCTTGGTCTTTCGTTGCTTAATACTTTGGTCAGAGTATACAGTGTTTTCATGTGTTGTTGTTCAGCCGCATTTTCAGCTTGTTTTGCAATCTCTTCAGTCCATTTTCTCTTATCCATCCTAACCTGTCTTTTAACTTCCCTATCCTTTTTTCGGTGCTCATCTTGCCATCTCTGTTTTAGTCTCTCTGATCTTGCACCGATTAGCTTCTGTTTAATGGCTTTTCTTTGGTCTACCAAAGTCCAAGCCTCCTGACTGAACCATGGCTTGTTCTTCTTTTTCTTGTACCCTAGTACCTCCTCTGCCGTTTTGACATAAGCTTTCTCCATTGTCTCACTCTTCCTTTCCACTTGGTCTTCTTGTTCTTCTCCTTCATCAATCATTTGTTCTTCTACTGCTAGTGCCTGGAATCTGTTCTTCAGCTGTATGGTGAACCTTCTGTTTATATCATGATTTTGGAGTTTCTGTGTGTCGAACCTCTTTGTGGTACTCCTCATTGCCGGTGCTCTTTTGAGCTTTAATCTGATGGTTGATCGTACAAGGTAATGGTCGCTTGCCACATCCGCTGATCTCATGGCCCTCGTGTCTAACACTGATGTTCTAAATTTTCTGTTAACAAGAGTGTGATCTATTTGATTTTTTGTTCTTCCATCCGGTGACACCCAGGTTTGCTTATGAATCTCCTCGTGAGGAAAAACTGTCCCGGTGATAACCATTTCATTGAAATCGCAGAATTCTTTCAGTCGTTCACCATTTTCATTAACCGTGCCCAGTCCGTGTCTTCAAATTACCCTTCCAAGGCCGTTGACAAGGTTTCCCACCTTCGCATTCATATCGCCAGTGATGATTAACATATCATGATTGTGTACCTGCTCCGTTACTTCTTGTGCTTTTCCGTAAAAGTCTTCCTTTGTTTGCTCATCTCCATCATTGGTTGGCGCATATACGTGTATCATCGTAACCTTGACAAACTTAGAGTAGAATCTTGCCTTTATCATTCTCTCATTAATTGGTGACCAGTCAATTAAAGCCTTTGTTGCCTCTTGATTCATCATTATCGCCACGCCCTGCATATGTTGATCGTCATCTCGTCCTGAGTACAGTACTGTTTCACCTGAGCTCAGTTTCACTCTACCTGCTCCTGTCCATCGACACTCACTTATTCCCATAATGTGGATCTTCATCTGATTCATCACTCTCGCAACTTGTGCTCAAAGCTACCAAGCAGCAAAAACCTCATCATGCAAACGGTTTGAAGAGCA
>JAHPZR010005042.1:2500-16557 GCA_019787425.1 Platygyra sinensis
TTTAACTTTGGAAAAAAACAAGTCATTTCCTAACCAAAGAAAAATATATTGCTAGCTTTTTGCGATTAAATGTATAATTAAGAGGATTTTGCTATTATTTTCCTCTTCTTGAACAAAAATCGACAAACGTTCTCAAATTTTAACCCTCTCTTTTGGAAAAAATCAAGGCTCAAGAGAATTATTTGCCACACTGTAACTCAAATGGCAAAATATGACAGTTTCAGAACGCACGCTTACTTTTTTAACTGGTGAATGTTGATCGCATTGGTTTAAAATATGGTCGTTTTTGTCGGAAGAATAGTTAACCGGTTCTTCAAGAGACTTAAAAGGCCAATTTTTGCCAAAATTTTATGCTAATTTGGCAAAAACCAGGCAAATCAGCTCAATTTTGGCGAAATATTCCATTTTAGAATATCCTGTTTGGTTTTAGAACGTGTTAATACAATTAAGTGATATACATCAGCACATAATATCTTGCTAGGGAGGTGCAAGTCTAACTTAATATACATGTAATTTATGTTTCACGCAGTTCAAATTGGACAGTAACATTTAGATGTTTATACTTCATATGCAGCTTGCAAGTTCAACTTTGAAGATGGAACACTCCGTGGTTGGGCCAAGACTGGTGCAGCGTTTAATAACCAGCCGACCTATGGTGATAACCCTACAGCTCGTCACAGAGGGCAGCCTGCCAAACAAAAAGGTCGCTATTGGATTGGAGGATATGAAGACAGGCACAGACCGTATAATAGACCAGGCGCAATTCAAGGAGACCAACCCAAAGGAACTCTTACTTCCCCAGTCTTCAAAATAACGGGCAGATACATAACGTTCTTGATTGGAGGAGGTTGTGATGCCGCATGGATTCGTGCAGAGTTGCTTGTCGACTGCAGGGTAAGCACTAAATGTAGATGCGTGATATCGACCACGCATTCAACGTTTAACTCGAAGTGGACATCGAGCTCTTAGGGAAAACCAAAAACGTTTGAGGTAGCGGTGGGAACTATTGCTAAGCGCGATGTTTTTCGTAGCGGAGAAGTATTCATCGCATTTCTAATAAACTTACTGCCACGTTTCAGGTGAAGAAGACTGTGACCGGTAAATGCACTGAGACAATGGAAAGAGTGACCTGGGATGTCATAGAGTTTTATGGCCAAAAGCCACAGATCAGACTGATCGACAACAGCTCTGGTGGGTGGGGTCACATCAACTTTGATGATCTGAAAGGTGACATCACCTGTGCCTAAGGCCAATTTCATTATATTCAACCGGTTGCGAAATGCAATACCAAAACAGTATAGAGAATTGATAAAGATGCTGTTGTAGTAAATTAAGTTAGTCTTAAAGGAAGCGTTATCAGTTATACTGTTCAAAGCGCTAAATGCTTGTACGATCATTAAAATGTGGGAAATAAACTCTGTTTAAACCTCAATAGCTTTCATTAGCTTTCACTGTGTGATTTCGTGAGTCAAAATACGAGTGGTGTAATCGGACAGCGGTTGTCTGTGTCTTATGGCATGCGGAATTGGAGTGAAATTGTCAAAAAAGTATCGAGTAGATAATCTGTAACTGTGAAATGCATTTCCCGATTTTGAGTTGCTTGCAGTCACCTGTTACCTTCTCCCAGATTTGCAATACTTTTTAAAACGATAAAATGGCAATTAGCAAACAGCATACAACGGAACATGCTATGAAAGTCATAAAGAAAATGTTGCAGGTAACTATACCTCCTTACAAACGGGAAATGTGTTTATTGTTATTCCTTATCGTTTCCAATGCCTAAATGAGGCAGTTGGAATTTGTGGTCAGAAATTTATTGACATTATTGCACGACCTTCCGGTTTCATACGGCTGAACATTTCCTGGTTATTTCACTCGCTGCATTCCTAAAAGCTTGCGTTTAAGCCAAAAGGAATTATCTGAGATTGACTTTATAATTTTTTTGGATAGTTGGGGTTTGTACTGGACTCATGGCAAGAACTCGAGTTTCATAGTAAAATATTTCCGGTGACCTCGAGCATGAAAATATAAAATATTTATTAAGACATCCTTGGCTTATGTAATGGAAAACATGCAATTAATTATGCCCATCGATAATTCCATATTGCTAGACTTTTCAAACTATTGCCAACGTCTCAGGGAAATCACGCGCGAAAAAACACAATATAGAGTGTGTGCACCTCACGTCATCAAATTCTCAAATCCAAAACAAAAAAGCCACTTAAGGTTTTATCCTCATCAGGCATAAGAGGTACCAAATTTATAGCTGTTTACAACTTTCCAGCTCAATAGCATCCTTCGTTTGGAAACCAGTGCATTTTGTATTTCGAAGTAATGGCGGTGCGTGATATAACCCTACGATCGTGTTATACACTTATCTCGTGATTTTTAGCCATTTTAGGAGTTTAAGTATCAGGAAAAGTACTTTTGTAAATATTTTTTGGTTCAGTTCAGGTAATCAGTCCACTAAATAGCTAAGGTAAGTTCCAGATGTTTACACTGCATGCACAGTTTACTGGCCGCCATGTTGGAGGACTAAAGAGGTCCTCCAACCTGACGGCCCTATACTAAGCTCCGTAATTTTGTGCAGCACATTTCGACGAATATCTCAACTTTGGGAGAACGCACACGCCTTAAACTTGGATAGCTGTCTTCTTTATTTGTCGTTTACTATATCTCAATTTTTTGACTTCATTCAACACACGGTTTTTGATTATATTTTTTATTGCGTGACACTGCACACACTCTATTGTAACTAACGATGTCAGTTATTGTTTTGACATAATACAGTGTACGCTTCTGCGTTACTAACATTATCATAATCTTATTGAACAGCAGTGATTAACCGCACAACTGATTGAAAAGCACGGAACATACATCTCAGCTGGTCAGAAAAGAATATAGTTTAGTTATACAGTTTTTTTTTTCTTTGAAGAGGGAGGACAAATTTAACTATACTGTTTTGATAAATTGATAAATTGCATGTATTAACTTTGGTGAGAAAAAAAAACGCCCGGCAGGACGCGAATTCCAGTCTTTGACACCGTTTTCATCAATCCAGGCAAATATGTGAGGTTTGTAATTTAATACAAGGAGGTTCTGGTCTAGTCCATCCCAGATCGTCAAAAGAATATCTTAAAGAGAAAAAAGAAATTCATCTATCCTGTTTTGATAAAATCATCAAGTGTTTTCGCACATCTCGCCTTTTACATATCTGTTTCAACATATCTGTGTTTTTTAATGAAAGGAATTAAGGTTGCTATGACTGCAGTTTGTCTTGTCTTGCTTTTAGCTACGTCAAGCAGTTGAAGCTCATTAACGCAAGTTTCTACTATGAGTCCAGTGCAAGCTTCAAATATCAAAAAAATATGAAGTCAATATCAGATAAGTGTTTATACATGACATATGAGGTTTGTAATTTAATACTAGGGTCCGGTCCAGGCCATCCCAGCTCGCCAGAACAGTTCTACACTTTTTTCTGCAAAGGGTACGGACAAACTCAACTATCCTGTTTTCATTCATTGACATATGTTTTTTCACATGTCCGAGTTTGACAGTGGAAGGACTCAAGGTTGCTATGACTCTTAATTTAAGTGTCTTTGTCAAGTAATAATAAAAGATTTTGAGAAACATTTCAGAATAAAAAGTGGCGCGATAAAAACATGACGTTTCGGCGACGACATGTCATCATTATCAAATGAAAATTATTGTAAGTTAGTAAATGTTATATAGAGAATAAGTCAGAAAAACATTAGAGTAAATGAGGCGGGAATAAACAAAAGAATGAGAAAAATTTAAGTAAAAATTTTCGCTGGAATGGAGTCATTTTGTCAAGTAGTTACAGTTTATCGACCGCGAAAATACAAAAAGTTGATGGAAAAAACGTATTCCAGGTGCTCCAGGACCAGAGCCAAGAATATCCTAATAACTTTTTATGCATATTTTAATGTGCGAGGCACCTGGAAATATCCGGTACGAACTGCGCAACGGTCAAAAATAATTAAGAAGTCAATATCAGATACGTGTTTATACGTTTGATACGAGGGTGCGGATTAGAAGTAGTGACGCAATTGTTAAAAGAATCTCAAGGACACAAAAATATATAATGATGGCTCTGTGACCAAATTCAATTTAAAAAAATGATGCTCTCAAGGTTCAATCATTTTGTGGGTAACCGCGAACTCGATGGGCAACCTCTTATTTTTTACAAAAAAGGGCTCTCAACTTGTTTTATTTACGGTTGTTGCCCCGAGCCCAAGACACCACCCGTACTGATTTCTTCACTGAGGTATTTTAAGGCCTTGGGACCCGACTTGAAAACGCCAAAAATAATTTTTTATTGACTACACCAAGTTAAAATACCCTATTGAAGAAACTGTGGTGTGAAAAAAGGAATCTATCTGTAAAATTGCTTTTACTTTAGAGATCCTGAAGGCTTCAAAAATTCCTTTTATCTTCAACTCAAGTTTTTAGGAATGCAGAAAGAAAAGTAAACAGGAAAATGTTCAGCCGAATGTAACCGCAACGTCGTACAATGACGTCAGTGAAATGTTTGTGCACGAAATAGTAACTGCCTCATTTAGGCATTGGAAAAGATAAGTCATAACACTTAACAACTTTGAAAAACGACTAAACAACATAGTAATTTTCCTTATCCACACTATAGGATAGGTCGTTGTAGTTCATCAATCTTGAAAGTAGCAACGGTTATGAATAAAGTAAATCCCAAGTGCTTCAGGACTTGAGTCAAGGATGTCCTATTAGTGATTCCTCTGTATTTTCAATGCGTTCTTCTTATTAGTTCAGTAACAAAGGCAAGTATTAAAAATAATTAGGTCTAGGTCTACGTCAGATAAGTGTTAATACATATGAGTTTTGTAATTTAGTACGAGTCCAGTCAAGTCAATCCTAGTTAGTTAGAGCATGTAAAGAAATGGAGTTTTACACTTTTCTTTTTCTATAAAGGTAAAGAACAAATTCAACTATCCTGTATTGGCATATGTAAATTGTTAAAGTGTTTTAATATAGTCTGACTGTTCTCGGGCTTGTCACTGAAAAGAATGAAGGTGCTATGACTGCTGCTTTAAGTGCTTATCCCTAGCTACGCTAAATATTTACAGATCATCAATCGGGAAAATAGCAACAGCCGGATCGACAAAATTAATTACACGTTCTCCAGGACAAATACCAAAGTTGTCCTAAGAACTTGTTTTATAGTTTTATCTACGAGATCTTGGAAAATATCTTACTTAGAAGCCTCGAGTTCTTGCTAGGAGTCCAGTACAAACCCTAACTGTCAAATCACCAAACTCTAATATACAACGAACAAGGAAAGCGGAGAATTTAAAAGAAAAATGCTTAACATTTAATTCGGACGTGACCATAGCCATTGAATAAATCATCTGGAAAATATCCTTAAGGAGCAATAGAAAGAGCCACGCATCAATAACCTACTCAACTTGTTATAATCAAAGTCCTCATAGCAGTCAGGTAGTTTTGCTATCAGGGAAAGTCAGGTAAAGAACAGCTCCAGGTCTAGGGTTAAAAAAGCGAAAACAAAAAAGAAATATCTTTAAAGCTGAAAACAAAATTTATTCTGTGCAGGTTTTGACCACGAAGATACTATCTTTAGAAAAAAGCTTCACGAATAACCAAGGTAGGTCGAGGAAGTAATTTCTTTATGTTAGTGTTTAGCTCTCCGTAGACCGCCCATGATGACTTGACTTCATACATACATTACAGTAAGGTGAACGCAGGTGAAGACAGCTATTTTAAAAGCCGTAGGTCATTTTTTATATGCAAGTAAGTTTTATTAACACAAGAATACTAACAACATTCATAGTTACAATACCACTAGCACTAGCCTTACATTTTTGACAAATCTAAACATGTATTCTAAGTTTTTTTTTTTTACTACTGTATTTCCCTTATTTTTGTTTAAATTCTACATAGAGGAAACCTTAGGTTATGGTATGGCACTGTTTCAGGATTGATTGTGGTTTAGAGCGTCAAGATTTTTTGTGTATTACGCTATTGAACTCATGCCTGTAAGCATTTTGCTGTGAACCCCAATGTTCTATTTCATGAAAATATCTCCGCATTGTGCTGCACAATGCTAAAAGTTTAACAAAACCACCTGCTTTCAGAAGTTTTACTCTTTGACTCGAACTTCAGTGCCACATCATATAGCCAGATACTCCCTTAGTTTACCTTGTTTTCCAAATAGCTTCGCAGGATTACATTGTTCAAGAGCCATTCCATTTCGATGTGCGAGGCACCGGGAAATATCTTACCTCGAAATCCCGAGTTCTTGCTATGAGTCCGGTACGAGCCCCAACTGTCAAAAATAATTAAGCAGTCAGTAACAGATAAGTGTTTATAAATATGAGGTTTTTAATTTGATACGAGGGTGCGGATTAGAAATAGTAACGTAATTGTTCAAAGAATCCCAAGGACCCAAATATATAATCAGGGTTCTGTAGCAAAATTCAGTTTAAAAATGATGCTTTTCAAGGTTGATTCAGTTTGTGCGTAATGGCGAACTCAATGGCTAAACCCTTATTTTTTTACAAAATAAATCTCTCAACCTGTTTCATTTGGGGTTGTGTTCCCGAGCCCAAGCCAACACCAGTAGTTACTTCAACGAGCATTTTAAGGCCAACTTCGGACCCGACTTGAATCTTCAGAATGCCAAAAACTGCTATTTTTATTGGCTTTACCAAGTTAAAATACCCCGCTATTGAAGCCAACTGTGATGTGGAAAAGGGAATTTATCTGTAAAATTGCTTCTAGTTCAGAGATTTCAAAAACTCCTTTTGGCTTCAACAAGAAAGAGTAACGTGATTGTTCAAAGAATCTCAAGGACACAAATATATAATGAGGGCTCTGTGACCAATTTCAATTTTAAGAAATGAGGCTCTCAAGGTTGATTCGTTTTGTGCGTAACGGCGAACTCGATGGGCGACTTATTATTTTTTTTACAAAATAAGAATCTCAACTTGTTTTATTTGCGGTTGTTGTCTCGAGCCCCGTAATTAATTTACTGAGGTATTTCAAGGCCAATCTGGGACCCGACTTGTTTGAAAAGGCCAAAAATGGCTATTTTTATTGGCTGCACCAAGGTAAAATACCATATTGAAGCCAACTGTGGTGTGAAAACAAGAATATGTCTGTAAAATTGCTTTTAGTTTAGAGATTCCTGCAGGCTAAAAATAATTTCTTTTGGCTTCAACTCAAGTTTTTAGGAATGCAGCGAGAGAAATAAACAGGAATATGTTCAGCCGTATGAGACCGCAAGATCGTGTAATGACGTCAATGAAATTTCTGAGAACGAAAATGTAACTGCCTCATTTTGGCATTGGTAACGATATAAAGCCATAACAATAAACAACTTTGAAAAACGACTAAACAAAACACTTAAGTTTTTTCCTTATCTTCACTAACAACAACAACAACAACAAATAAACTTATTAATAATTAACACTTAAAACTGAGAACATGTACAACTCGCATATAGCGTAAGCTAGTCGAGGCGAGTTGTGGTCGTTACAGTTCACCACTAAATCTTGAAAATAGCAACGGTTATGAACAAAGTAAATCACACGTACTCCAGAACTTCAGAACTTGATTCAAGGATGTCCTATTAGTGTTTAATTTTTTGATATTCTCGTTAAGTTCTTCTTATGAGTTCAGTAACAAATGCAACTTTCAAAAATAATTAAGTTCAAGTCTACCTCAGATAAGTGTTAATACATATGAGTTTTATAATTTTGTACGAGTACAGTCAAGTCAATCCTAGTAAGCTGGAGCATGTACAAAAATGCAGTTTTACACTTTTATTTTTCTGTAAAGCGAAAGGACAATTCAACTATCCTGTATCGGTATATGTATAAAATTGGTAAATTGTTTTGACATATGTGACTGCTCTGGGAGTTTGTCACTGAAAGCAATGAAGGATGCTATGACTGGTCATTTAAGTGCTTATTCTTAGCAACGCTTAATATTTACAGATCATCAATCAGGAAAATAGCAACAGCCGCCGGGATGGACAAAATTAATTGCACGTTCTCCAGGAGATACGCCAAAGTTCTCCTAAGACGTTTTTCATAGTTTAATTAATGTAAGAGATCTTGGAAAATACCTTACTTTGAAAACTCGAGTTCTTGCTATGAGTCCAGTACAAACCCCAAGTGTCAAATCGCCAAATTCTAATAGAAGGTTTCACGGTCGCCGACGTCATCTTGGTAGTGGGGCAAACACGGCAAAATGTACAGTGAATGTATGGGAAAAATCGTGATTTTGATGCGTGATAACTCTAGGAAGGTTGATATTCTAAAATTTATGTGAATTGCAAACTAAAGATATTACCTAAAAGACGGTTAACCGACTAAATTTGAAAGACATCGGTTTGCTGAGAAGTGAGAAATCGTCTTTTTAGTTTTTTATACAAATGCTTTTAAATTTTCCCGCGAATGGCGGCTCCATTTTAAGAACAAAAATATGAAAAATAAAAATTTAAATTTGCGGCTTTCTTTGTCAGAGTGCAATGCTCAAATTTTATCGGTTACCTCTTTTAGCTAGTACTTTTAGTTTGTAATTCATAGAAATTGTAGAATGTTAACCTTCTTCAAAATACCGAGCATCAAAATCACTATTTTTCCCATACATTCACTGTAAATTTTGCCGCGTTTACCCTACAATCAAGACGGCGCCGGCGACCGTTAAACCTTCTGTATGCAACAAACAAGGTTTTCTTTGACAAAAACTCGCCCTGCTTAGAAAACGGAAAATTAAAAAAAAAATGCTTAATATTTAATTCGGACGTGACCATTGCCATGGAATAAATCATCTGGAAAATATCTTTAAGGAACAATAGAAAGAGCCACGCATCAATAGCCTCCACAACTTGTTATAATCAAGGTCCTCATAGCAGTCAGGTAGTTTTGCTGTCGGAGAAAGTCAGGTAAGGAGTAGCCCTACGCCTAGCATTTTTTTAAAAAAAAACTAAATCTTTTTATAGCTGAACAAAATTTATTCTGTGCAGGTTTTGACCTTTAGAAGGTTTTTATCTTTAGAAGACAGCTTCACGAATAACCAAGGTAGGAGGAACTAATTCTTTTTATGTTAGTGCAGTTTAGCTCTCTGTAGACCGCCCGTGATGACTTGACTTCAACATACGTTACAGTAAGGTGACAGAAGCAAGGTGATCGGTTATCTTAACGGCCGATGTTCACTTTTTAATATGCGAGTAAGTTTTATTAATGCAAGAATACTAACGATTTAGACCGTCAGGATGTTTTGTGTATTACACTATTGAACATATGCCTGTGAGCATTTTGTTGGGAACCCAATAATCCATTACATGCGAATATCGCCACATTGTACTACACAGTGCTAAACGTTTAACAAAATGACCTGCTTTCAGAAGCTTTACTCTTTCACTCGAACAACACTGCCATATCATATAGCCAGATACTCCTTTAATTTACCTTGTTTTCCAAATAGCTTCGAGGTTACATTGTTCAAGAGCCATTCCATTTTGATGTGTGAGGCACCGGGAAATATCTTACCTCGAAATCCTGAGTTCTTGCTATGAGTACGGTACGAGCCCCAACTGTCAAAAATAATTAAGCAGTCAGTAACAGATAAGCGTTATAAATATGAGGTTTTAATTCGATACGAGGGTGCGGATTAGAAATAGTAGCGTTGTTCAAAGAATCCCAAGGACCCAAATATATAATCAGGGTTCTGTAACAAAATTCAGCTTTAAAGGAGATGCCTTTCAAGGTTGATTCAGTTTGTGCGTAATAACGAACTCGATGGGTATATAACCCCTTATTTTTCTTACAAAAAAAACCTGTCAACCTGTTTCTTTTGCGGTTGTTGTCGAAAGTCCAAGACAGCACCCGTGGTTACTTCACTGAGGTATGCCTTGTATCTTTAAAATACAAAAAACGGCTATTTTTATTGGCTACACCAAGTTAAAATATCCTATTGAAATCAACTGTGGTGTGAAAAAGGGAATTTATCTGTAATATTGCTTCTACTTCAGAGATTTCAGAAATTCCTTTTGGCTTCAACTAGAAATATTACGTGATTGTTCAAAGAATCTCAAGGACACATATATAATGAGGGTTCTGTGACCAGTTTCAATTTTTAAAAATGAAGCTCTCAAGGTTGATTCGTTTTGTGTATAACGGCGAACTCGATTGGCGACTCATTATTTTTTTTTTACAAAAAGGAATTCCAACTTGTTTCATTTAGGGTTGTTGTCGTGAACCCCGTAATTACTTCCTGAGGTATTTCAAGGCCAACTTGAGACCCGACTTGGTTGGATTGCGAAAAGGCCAAAAACTTTTTTTTTATTGGCTACATCAGGTTAAAATACCATATTGAAGCCAACTGTGGTGTGAAAACGGGGATCTGTCTGCAAAGTTGCTTTTTGTTCAGAGATTCCTGAAGGCTTAGAAATTTCTTTTGGCTCCAACTTGAGCTTTTAGGAATGCAGCGAGAGAAATAAACGGGAAAATGTTCAGCCGTATGAGACCGCAACATCGTGCAATGACGTCAGTGAAATTTCTGAGCACGAAATCGTGACTACCTAATTTAGGCATTGGAAAAGATAATAAAAAAAAAACTTTGACTATACAACACACTTAAGTCTTTTTTCCTTAGCTACACGTCACCTGTAGGTCATCACAGTTCATCAATCATAGCAACAGTTATAGGAAAAATAAATCCCACGTGCTCCAGGACTTGACGTATCATGGTAGGTGGATTGACAGTGTTAGGAAATCGTGCTCTTACGCTGGCGCTTTGAAAGAAAACCCCATCAACCTATACATTTTCTGAAAGCTTATTAGTTATAGAATACAATCATATGTTTGAAATTTTCTAGAAAGTTATTGTCGCAGTGATATGAAAATAAATGCCCAGAAACACTGCTTTGCTTAAACTGGTTCGCTTCCGCGCGTGAATCATCGGAGCGGTGCGATTTACATCGGAAATGCTTTGTCACACATCACCCTCAAAAAGGGTGTCGGCGATTTTCCAGATGTGGTTTGTTTGTTTTTTTTCTACACCCTCCTAAAGTTTGATGTTCTGAACGCGGGTGTTTCCTTCCACTAAAAGGCCATAACTCTGAAACGGACGCGAAATTAAACAAAGCCCGACACTCTTTTTCGACGGAGGTAATAAGGAACTTACCTGCTGATTTTCAGCCAATTCCGTTGGAAGACACGCGTAAACGAACTAAAAATGTTCATCCTTATATGCAGTTTTGTTGCATTGAGAAAAAGACGAAAAACCTTTTGCGAGATCGGTATGATTAGGTGTTAAAAATCCCCTCCGCGCTGACAGATGTCGGCATGGGTCAGTTTACCAAAACAATAGACCCTTTGCATAAATGGCGCCTAAATTTGAATAACAATACTTGGTACATCCTTAGCCTCACGTTCATGTTTCAAGACAAAGGAAATTTCACATGAGTGTGAGGCTATGGATGTACCACGTATTGTTATTCAAATTTAGACGCCATTTATGCAAAGGGTCTATGGGTCATGACAACAATTAACTTGAAGTAAACAGACGTCTTCGTTGCAGTGAAATCGTCCGAGAAGCGAAAACTACTTAGGTTTAAATAGGTTTGTATTTAAAATGCCATGATTGTTTCGTCGGCGGCATTGGTATTACGTTGTTCGAGTTTAGACTTCTTCGTTCTCCAGGCATTTTCTGAAACCATACATGCCTCGTGAAGCCAAAAAGAGGAAATTTCGAGGTCTATATCGCCTACATCTACATCTGTGCTTGACTCGATCTCTCGCTGTGGAAGTTTCGGAATCGCGTCCGTTCTCCAGCAATTTCGAGCAACTAGCACTTGTTGTATTTTGACCTTCAGCTTCATTGGCGGGATTTGTTTCCTCGAGTTCCTTCAACCATTCTTCTTAGTTTAAAACAATGCGACCCACAGTCGTTCAGATCAGGTGCCAAAGATCTTGTTCAACGCTGAACTTGCTCGTTCCACCAGATTTTCGCCTCTTCGGCTTCTTCGGAGACGAAAATGGGCAAAAAGTTTTCTTGCGGGTTTTCGTCCTGACATAAAGAAAATTTGACAAGAAGGAAAGTTTGACTTGCGATGAAACAACCAGATCGAGAACGGTTCGCGTGCGGAAATAAAATATCACACCGCAATTCGCATTACATGTGACAACTGGCGGCGAATTTTAATTAGAGCTGTCAACGCGCCGTAAGAGATTTCGTGAGATTCAAAAACAGTTTTCCTCTATATCATAAAAAGTGAAAAAGCTTTTTTCTCCATTCTTTCTGCAAATTATTTTTCTAAGTCTTCTCGATTTAAAAAGCGAAAAAAAGGTTTTTCGCATTTTTCTCAAAAATCCACCTACCCAGGAGCCTATCATGATACCATGCTCCTGACCTACCATGATACCTCGAGTCAAGGATGTCCTCATTGTTTTTTTTTTAAATCTGTATTTTCAATGCGTTCTTGCTATGAGTCCAGTAACAACGACAACTGTCAAAAATAATTAGTTTTGAGTCTAAGTCCAATAAGTGTTAATACATATGAGTTTTGCAATTCAGTACGAGTCCAGTCAAGTCAATTCTAGTTAGTTGGAGGATGTACAGAAATGCAGTTTTACACTTTTCTTTATCTGTTAAGGGAAAGAACCAATTCAATTATCCTGTATTGGTATATGTAAATTGATAAATTGTTTTGACATATTTGACCGCTCTCGGAGTTTTTTACTGAAAGGAATGAAGGGTGCTATGACTGCTTATTTAAGTGTTTACCCTTAGCTACGCTAAATATTTACAGATCATCAACCAGGAAAATAGCAACAGTGATGAACAAACTTTATTGCACGTTCTCCAGGAAATATGCAAAGGTTGTCCTTAGAACGTTCTTATAGTTTAATGTACGAGATCTTGGAAAATATCTTACTTTGAAAACTCGAGTTTTTGCTATGAGTCCAGTACAAATCCCAAGTGTCAAATTACCAAACGATAACGTAAACACAAAGGACAGGGTTTTCTTTGACAAAAAAGCTAGCCCTACCTAGAAAACGGAAAATATAAAAGAAAAGTGCTTAACATTTAAATCTAACGTGACCATTTGGCCATGGAATAAATCATCTGGAAAATATCTTTCAGGAACAATACAATGAGTCACGTATCAATATTTGGTTCCTCCTCAACTTGTTATAATCAAAGTTTTCATAGCTGTCGGAGAAAGTGAGGTAGGGAACAGCTCCAGGACTAGAATTAGAAAAAATAAATCCTCTTAAACCTGCAATACAAAATTTATTCTGTACAGGTTTTGGCCACTGTGACGATACCATGCCACAAAGGTGGGCACCCTCTAACAATTAAAAACACTAAGCATAAACAAACCTGAGAAAACACCAAACAACTAAACATAATTCTACAAATATTTATTAAAACAACTACACAGTAAAACTAAATGATTAATCTTAATTAATTTACACGAATATAATAATTAAATACTACAGCGCACTAAATTAGTTACAAGATTATGCTAGTTAAAATACAAGCGTTTCATAAGTTCAGTTCAGTTCACCTTGCGTGTGAAGTCCTCGTCCTGATCTTGAACTAATTTAGTGCGCTGTAGTATTTAATTATTATATTCGTGTAAATTAATTAAGATTAATCATTTAGTTTTACTGTGTAGTTGTTTTAATAAATATTTGTAGAATTATGTTTAGTTGTTTGGTGTTTTCTCAGGTTTGTTTATGCTTAGTGTTTTTAATTGTTAGAGGGTGCCCACCTTTGTGGCATGGTATCGTCACAGTGGCCAAAACCTGTACAGAATAAATTTTGTATTGCAGGTTTAAGAGGATTTATTTTTTCTAATTCTAGTCCTGGAGCTGTTCCCTACCTCACTTTCTCCGACAGCTATGAAAACTTTGATTATAACAAGTTGAGGAGGAACCAAATATTGATACGTGACTCATTGTATTGTTCCTGAAAGATATTTTCCAGATGATTTATTCCATGGCCAAATGGTCACGTTAGATTTAAAT
>JAHPZR010005043.1:0-18314 GCA_019787425.1 Platygyra sinensis
CTGCGCGGTTTAATAATAACAACAATAACATTCGCTGATGTTTTGAAGGGAAGGGACGCTACAATTTCCACACTCGCAGGAAAAGAACACAAACATTGTGTCATGGGATAATCATTTTGGTCTACGTTGAACGAGTGAAGTTAAAATAATTTGAGAAAGTTAACGGACTTGACTTTTATTTATACGAAAGTATGTTAATGCGAGATCGAAGAATGCGCGAATTTAGTAAATATACGCACCACACGCTACATGTACAGTCTCTTTGACTTCTACATATCATTGCCTTCGGGTCTGTCCATCAGAGCTCGTTCGAGTTCTTTGTCAGCATCCACCTCATTTTGTCTATCCATTCTTCGTTGGCCAGAGTTGTCAGCATATAAATCAGCTGGCCGTCATCATTTAACTATTCACTTTGCTTTGTTTACAAGTGCGAGTCGTCATTCTCTTCAGCGATATAATAAATTTCGGAGTCTTCTGAGTCAGAGCTCATTTCAGAATCCGACGAAGTAAAAGATATTGTTGATAAAAACAGAAATCTGTCGACTGTGGAGCCCCCAGCGAAAAACTTGTGCGGCAAAAAGGCTTCCACGCTTACACAGAGTAAAAGGCCCGACTGGGACAGCCGAAGCTTTCGTTCTCGAAGTGACGTCACGGCTTTACTCTCCCCAGACTTCTTATGTTCGGTCGTGAACCATACGAAACTCGGTTTCAAGGGGGCACAGAAATTCGAGGATTTAACCAAATCGAAAAATTTTTGCGGCTAGTTACTCCACAAAATAAGCTTTATTGCTTTAGCGAAAAAAAGTTTTTGGGGTTAGGTGCACTTTAAAGAACAGGGCAAAGAAAAAAGACAGAAAACAGATGAATCTCAATAATCAAATTAAATTACTTATAGGCATAAAATAACTTCACTGATTGGCGTGAATTAGCTTTAATTAGCGTCTAATTATCTGACTGATTGGCCACCAATTTGCTTACTGATTGGCACTAATAAGCTTCAAATTCTCTGACTGTTTGGTATCCAATTAGCTTACTGATTCTCATGGCTTTGCCTTACTGATTGGCATCCATTTGCAGGTCATTTGCAAGTTCTGTGTTCTCTCGTGTTTCAATAAAATGCGATAATTTTGACATTCTATGTTTTCTATTGATTGTCTAACGTGCTTAAGCAGGGAAAAGCCTTCTATCAACAGGGAAAACCCTCAATCTCTTTGGTGTAAGTTATGCGCATGTTCGCGGGGTGAATTTGGAATACTCAAACAGAGGAGAACGGGAATTTTTTTTTGCGCTAAGTAGTCGGCGTTCTTCGAGGTTAAGATTTCCAAAAGTGGACCAATCAGAATACAGCAGATCCAAATGTTGACCAATCACATCCATGGAAATTTCCAAAAGGTTTCCAAATTTCCAAATCTTCTCACACGAGTTGCTTGAGAATACATCAGAAGTTGGATAATTCTATGGCTTTGCTGAGCAATAATCCATGAGATAATGGTAAGTTAACGTTATTTTATAAATATGGAAGCAAGTTTTGATTGTAGAGATAATAAATGAGAGTTCTGAAGTAATTTTACGTGCCGATTCAGTCGCTTTGTTTACGTTTGTTCGTCGCGGTCCACGTACTTTATGTAATGGATTGAGAATAATATATCAGGAAGTTGAAAAATTCTATGCCTTTGCTGAGTAATAATCCGATAGATAATGGTAAGTTAAAGTAATTTTATAAATATAAAAGCAACCTTTGATTGTAGACATAATAAATCAGAGTTCTGAAGTAATTTTACGTGCCGATGCAGTCGCTTTGTTTACGTGTGTTCGTCGCGGTCCACTTACTTTATGTAAAGGATTTTGGGGTCGGTTCACTTGTGAATAAAATATCAAAGGCACAATACACATACATACTTTATCATAATCTACATTTAAAATTGTGATTTATTTTAACTCTAGAGTTTGAGACCACGGTTTACACGAATCGGAGTCGAGAAGAAGCTGCGCCTTGGGTATTCGGAAGAGGCGAAAACGTTTATGAATTCATCTACATCTGATCGCTTTTACGTATCCAAAAAGCCAGACGTTGTAGAAGCCAGGGCCAAGGCTGAAGTCTTACGACTTGGCGGAAACCCAGCCGACCGATCTGATCTTCTTGGTCAATTCGAAATACAGTTTGGCCAATTCAAAGGCCAGACATTCCAATGGCTTGTAGAAAATGGGCTTGAATATTCGGCATGGATGGTTAATAGCATGTCTCGTGAGACGGCTACAAGTGCTCCACTGTCGATAAACAAACATCGCTTTAAGGAATACTTCACGTTATTCCCTGAGGGTAAAGAGGCTTTGGCCCTGAAGGCAGTCGACGAAGCTGCAAAGGCAAATCCTTCCACTCAAACCGAAGTTTCGAGTGCCACTTCGCAAATTTCAACAAACCGGAAGTCGAACACGAATATGGCTTCGCTCTTTGGCCGGAGTTCTCTATCGCCCCAAGCGCTCGCGAAGCGACTCCAACCCAATGTGGAATCCTCTAGGAAGATACAGTCTGATGCTAAGTCTAAACCAGGTAAATACATTTTTGCTTTTGTGGCGATCACTAGCAAGGGAAGTGTTTGTTTACAGTTGTTTCACACGCTAAAGATTTAGTAATTAAATTCATACTTTAGTTAAAAATTTTCTCAGACAAACCAGGGAAAACCAGCGCTCAACCCAGTATTCCAGAAGATACGGACATATTACCCGATGAATTGCTGTTGTCTGCCACTGCAGAACTAGAAACGTCAGTTACTGTTCCTTCACCGCCTGTTATGTATGTTTCTCATCTTCAACCGGAAGTGAAGCTTGTGACTGAACTTGAAGGTTAGTTTGGCCATGGTTTGGCTTGCTCATTTCTTAAAAACACTGGTGACATTATTTTTGTGAGTAGTACTTTCCTGTACAAATTCTAGTATTGATAATAGTCGTATAATATGAGTATGTAAAGAATGTAAACACAAATATTACTGGGGTTATTTTTTTATAATTTTACATTTATTGATTTAGGACTACAAAGAAGGATATGGGAAGGAAAGTACATTGCTTAAGTTACTCAAGTTTTATTATTATTATTATTATTATTATTATTATTATTATTATTATTATTATTATTAACTACCTATATATTTTATTTTTTTAATTACAAACAGATCACCCCTTGCCTAAAGGTTGGAAACAAAGCCTGCCAAAGTCAGATCATGCTTGGATCTCAAAGGCACTGTTTAAGCTTTCCAGCACAGGGAAACTAGAGCTAGACATGTCTAAAGTCAACAAGCTCTGGTGGTATCCACCGCAGCCAGCCCTGAGAGTGAACCAACCCCCCGCTGTAAATAAATACTTCACTCAACGCCTACTTGTCTGGATGCCAAGGAAGTTGTGGCAAGTTAACTTACTCTGTCCACATGCTGATTGCAACAAACACCCTCTGACAAGTGCAGGATTGTATCCACATGCAAGACAAGTACTTGACCTTGATGGCTACTACTCCTTGGTAACTGAATATTTGGAGTGTGCAAAGTGCAAGAAAAAAGTGATCAGCTGGAGTCAACCTATTCTAGACCAGCTGGACATAGGACACAGGAGGCAGTTCCCTATCATCATAACATATAATTACGCGTGTGACATGAAAGTTGTCAGATTATTGAGGCAACGTGGCTCAGGAAACAGCTCAACACAATTACAGAAAAAACTGAACGAGCAACATAATGAGGTTTGGCTGCAACGTACTGCCCACTACCTGACAGACTGTCAAACATTTGTGCAAGCAAGCAAAAAATAATTTGAATAAGGTACAACAAGCGCTCAAAAACACAAGAGCAAGAGGTCTTGAAACAGGGGATCAGTCTCCCTACACCAGTTGCTGCAAGCCAGAATCCACTGCCACCACCACGAGAACCACCAGCATCCCTTGACTCAGGTGTGGAGCACGTAAGGCACCAGTATGATTTACCAGCCAACACAGCTGGTCATTCAAGGGTGCGAAATGTTCCTATTTTGCCCAATCTCGTTCAGGTGCCCTCAACTGAGATCAAGACCTGTTTCACAGGAGCAGCACCAGTTCTCTCTATCAATCTTCCTGCCAGTACCGTAAGTTATCGCAAGAGGAAAGAGGAGGAAGCCAAAACTTCTGCTGTGCCAACAAAGAGGTACAAAGCCCGAGTGGGTCCGTCCCAGTGCTCAAAATGCCAGGGAGAAAGGACACCTGCCACTGGCCACAAGCAGTACTTTGGCAACTGGTTCTGCCCAAAAACGTCAGAAGAATCCTACGAGGAATGGAGAGCGCGTCTTACTGAAAAAAATTATAGAAAGAAAAAAATGGATCAAAAATAATTACTCTTTGTACAAAAAAAATTAAATGTTAAGAAACTCTGATTATTGCATCTTTTCTGACTCAGCCTTATTACGGGAAATATTAAATTGAAAGACAGTGGCGCTAAGGATGCAGCGCAAACAACAGAAAAAGTGACTTACGAACAGTGGAAAGAAAACTTTAAAAGCAAAGGCTATGGAAAAAAGAAAAACAGTTGAAAGTTAAAAAGAACAAAAAAAATAAGACAAAGCAAAAGAACGAAAAACAAGCAAAAAACAAAACAATTCAAAAAAATAATAATAAACAAATTCGAAAAAAACGTTCACGTTCATAGGACAAACATGTCAAGTCCAAAGCATCAATCATTAAAAGTTGCGTGGGCACATCAGAGGATACTTTTTAAGTAACCTTTGAGCTGGGTTCAACTCCCAGGCGATTTAACAATGCTGCGGAATTTGATATGTTTAAAGTCTAAATAAGTTTGATTTTTTGCCAAGTTTTTTTTTTTTTTTTTCAATTAGCTTCCTTTTTGGGTCAGTTTTGATGGAAAAGTCGGCTTTCTTCACGTTTTGCTGAGCCTTTCTACTTACAGTCCACTTAGGCTAGCAAATGACCTGGGAATCCCCTTTTTTCTTTTAACTCCGCTGTTTTGGGTCATTTTCTGCGTCGGCTCAACAGAGAAGATTGCGTGCCATCCTTTGCGCAGGGGCCATGCTAATCTTCTCTGTATCGTTCCAATTTTAGTATATGTGCTGCCGTTAAGCGAGCACGTCTATAGCTAGGTTCACAATGCCCTTTTATTTGATTCATTGCCGTGCGACTCTTACTAATGGTAAGAAGAAAAACACCGCTTGAAACCACGCATGCGCATCATTCATGCTATTCTTCAAACATTAGCCTGAATATGTATCGCTTTTGTATTTATTTGAAGTTGCTTATATTTTTTCTGTTTTAATTGCCACAATTGGAACAGACATTGGCCGAAACAACTGCGTCAAACATGCTCAAGATTGGTATAAAGTTTCCACTGTGGACTGAAATGCCATACTCGGGGAGCAGATGTAACATTTGCTCGGTTTCTAATGCAAGAATGAAGAATAATAATACGTCGGATCAGCTTTGTGACCTCCAGACAACTCTTCTGTTTTTTTTTGTTTGTTTTTTTTTTTTTTATTTACCTCAACGTTGAATGAACGTTCAAAATTTCCGCCATATTAGCAAATTTAGCGAGAGGACTGAAAACGAATTCATTCTCAGACCCTCGCAGTTACATGGTGTTAAATATGGCGGATGTTGTAAACAGTCGCGTCTGTAAAGTAGTGGAGCTGTTTGAATGTAGCTGGTTTCGAAAGGCACTGCGGTTATTCAGGTGTGCAGAAATCTTAATTTCATTTGTTTTCTGACTTGTAAGCTAACATTTAACGATGTCACCGATTTGAATGGTGTGACAGGGCAGCTTTCTGCTGCTTTGCGATGCCGGACTTTCGGGTTCAGCTCTTTTTAAAACATGTTCCGCTGAACTGCACTGTTACTGTAGCGGTGAGGTGACCAGACGTAAGGGACAATGAACTTTCCTGTGTGCCTGTGTGTTGTTTTAATGCCAAAAAATTTGCAGCATTATGAATCGTCACATCATGAAGTCTGGAGATCGGTAACTTGACGTGCTGCATTCGAAGAACAGAATGTAAGCGGCACCGTGACCTTCCAAGAGTGCTTTTAAGTGCTAACAGATGTAAACTTGGTTGGCCAGTGCTAGTCAAGCCAAAACAGAGCCAGTCCAAAAGCAGCTCAGCTCCGCGGGACAAGTAATGTATTTTTGGGAATTACAGGACAAGCTCTAGGCACGGGGCCGATAAAACAGTGGAGATTTTGAGCTGCTTTTAGACTTGTAAAATATTTTGATTTGGCGGGAAGGGGTATTCCGTGTCGGTTCGTTGAAAATTACCCACAATGCATTGCAAGATGTATCTGACAATTAAAAACTGCTGCGAGCCATGAGCTGTTAAGATAAAGCCGAGAATACAGCATATTTTAGGAAAAGAATGATTCCTTAAGTCGGTCTTCCTGAAAGCTGTCGAATGTAATATGTGTTGACATTGCACAAGCTCGCGACCAACAGAATCTGGATGCAGTAAAACCCTGCACTTTGAACCTGAATTCTTGATGGCTTTTAAGTTGAAAATAGCCGAAGAACTTATTCCTGTTGGTAAAAAAAGAAGCGCTAAATAAGAAATAACGAACAATTTCTCAACCAAGAAAGGCCATTAGTGGATTCGAACGTACGTGACAGAACTATCGTAATTAAAACTGAGATATCAGAACGTGGATTGGACTTGAAAACCCGGATCATTGCTCTCCGGCCTTTTTCTGCGATCATTAAGTGCATTCTAATCTGAGTTTCTACAGTTGATTGCCTATTACCAGTGTCCTTAGATTATTCTGGAAGTGAAATATCTGTCACTGGTTTTCTGTTTGCAATACCCGGCACTTGAATGTAGTGCAAAAGCTATATCATTTGGTGTTTCTAACACAGCCGCACTATTGCACTAACGTCAATTCCTGTGAAACTAACACTATTTTGTGTTCACAAATAAATTGAGCATGTGATTCTGTGTTGTAGTTGTTAAAACCATCTTTTATCTATGCCCTTTATTTCAAACTACCGTCTCAGTGTTTTCCTCGATCCTCATTCTGTGCTTTTCTTCGTATAAAAAATAACACCTTTTACCACTATTTACAAGTAAAAGAAAAACATCTTGTTGATTTCCCAGCAAAGTAAATACCCTAAGCCTAACCCTAGAACCCAACGTTAACCCTAACCCTAACTCCTAAAACCCTAACCCTAACATTAAGCCTAATTCCAAACTTAGCCCTGGGGCCAACGCCTAATGCTAACCCTAAAAAAAATCCCTTAAAACAAGTTTAATTTTACCTTACTCTCTCTGTTCAAAGAGTTAGGCATAGATGTAGGGGTTAATTTGTGTCAGTTATATACCTGTTGAAACTCCACGGTAGAGGCTATGCAAGACTTCCGTGTTGTAAATTTAGATTTTTTTTATATGATTCTTATGATTTTATACATTTCCTAAAAGCATCATACTTGGCCAAATGACCCATCTCAACATGGTTGTGTCAGTTTATCGATTTGCTAAAATTCGGAACTCGCCCCAGTTTCCTGCTGAATTTTGGAACAGCCAATAGCCCTTTTCACGGTTAGCTTTCCACATTTGCATTACAATAAAATCTAGCATGTATGTGAGGCAATTTCGGGCTAAAACTACAAAATAGCCCGAAATTGCCTCGCATACATGCTAGATTTTATTGTAATGCAAATGTGGAAAGCTAACCGTGAAAAGGGCTATTGTAAGTTAAGAAGCAGACAGATAAGAGACCAATGGAGGTAGGTAAAGAGGATGGGAGGGAATGGGGGAAAAAGGAAAGAAGGGAGAAAGGATAAGAGAGAGTGGGGTAGGCATAACTGACCAAAATGCGCCTCTCGGATGGTTATGGACTATGGTTAACAGGTTGTCTTTTTAATTACTCATTGTAGGGTAACTGGTACTACTTGCTTACCGGCGGACGGTTGCTGCATCCTGACGCCTCGCAAGTGCATCGTTCTGAGCATAATATGATCTTCTTCCTGCATGTACATTTTCTTGTAATGCATTTCCCTCTACAGCGACAACCCTGCTTAAATCAATAAATGAATCAATCAATCGAGCGATCGATTGAGCAGTCAGTCAATTCGGTCGGTCAATCACTCAGTCAATTAATCTGTCGGGCAGTCCATCAGTCAGCCAGTTAGTACTTTAGTCAGTCAGCCAGTCAATTAGTCAGTCAGTCAGTCAGTCATTCACTCACTCAGCCAGTCAATTAGTCAGTCGGTCAGTTGGTCAGTCGGTCAGTCGGTAGTCGGTCGGTCGGTCGGTGGGTCAGTCAGTCAGTCGGTCAGTCGGTCAGTCGGTCAGTCAGTCGCCCTGCCGAGTGCGAATAAAGACAGGATTAGGGAAAGTAGTGGTTTAGTTTCTTTCTCGCAGAGGTTAGCCTGTTGCAAATTCTAAATAGCAAGGAATATCCGAGGGGATAGCGATCGATAGGCCATGTGGAAAAAAAACTGGAATTACTTTACTCAGTTTCGGCTCATTCCTCCCCTCGCCTGCCTGAGCGAAAGCCCTGTACATTTTCCGCGCTCAAAACTACTTTTTAACCCACGTTAAAGAAGGAGGAAGAATCCCTTCAGTATCACTCTTTTTGTTTCGAAGCCACCAGGCTTCGCAGCAGACGCCAGGCTCATTTGAGATTTTTGTTTCGTTTCCTCAGAAACGGAACGGTATTGTTTTCAGTTCAGGGGTGAACTATTTACATAGTGGAGGTAATATCCAATCAGAGTGAAGTTCGTGATTAGGGACTTACACTACGGCGGGCTGCTACTACAGCCAATTCCGCCGTGAGAGACTAGGCTGACAACTCCGTTCCCTCCGCAAACCTCGAACAGATTAAGATTTCGCTGTACGGTAACGGGGTGTTCAAGGAGGAAGAATCCCTTCAGTATCACTCTTTTTGTTTCGAAGCCACCAGGCTTCGCAGCAGACGCCAGGCTCATTTGAGATTTTTGTTTCGTTTCCTCAGAAACGGAACGGTATTGCTTTCAGTTCAGGGGTGAACTATTTACATAGTGGAGGTAATATCCAATCAGAGTGAAGTTCGTGATTAGGGACTTACACTACGGCGGGCTGCTACTAAAGCTAATTCCGCCGTGAGAGACTAGGCTGACAACTCCGTTCCCTCCGCAAACCTCGAACAGATTAAGATTTCGCTGTACGGTAACGGGGTGTTCAGCATTTACGTGTCTTTACAAAAATGGATACGTTCGACTTTATTCTACTTTCATACGACAAAGGCTTGATCAATGACAATGATTTCCTTCTCTTGTGTCGATCTTACATCTCAAAAAACTAAGATTTGCCTCTCAGCTGCTTTTAGAACCGCTGTAATTCAAACCACAAAACCAAATAAGCTTAACACTGATAAAAAGCTCGATTTTAGCACGGGTAGGATGTTCGTACAATGTGATAAGTCCGAAAATACAAAGCTTTCAATTCTAATAAAATACAGTTTGAACAGCTCAACTTAGTAGATACAAAGCTTTCTTATCTGCGGCTGTTCAGACCGGTCAATAAAATATGACTGTCGCTTACGATAGGCTTCGGGATAGGTGTTAAATTCTTTCAAATTTTCTGTACTAATGGCAAAGAAACAGTTATCTTCGAACGGATTTTTATGATTGAGTACTTTATCTTCAAACTAGGCTGTTTAAACAGTGAAAAAAGCGTTAAAATGAGAAGTAAACAGCAGGCTTATACTCGCGTAATGAAGAGTACGTGAAACTAGGCACTTTCCCGTAGTAGAAAGCAAGAGCCGTAGTGGAACACGCGGCATGACGTCACCGGAAGTGATCTTCACTATTTGCCGCCGTACTACAGCCTCGCCGTACCATATCTTTAAGTCCCTATTAATAATGTAAATATGGCGGCAAATTTTCTGTCAAAATTTAGTATATCGCAATCCTTGGATCGCAATACAACATTTCAATTGTTACCATTCAAACTCTCGTTTCTCGTTATCATAATACACAAGAAAACTATGAATTGGACTTCTCACGGGATAGTGATAGTGAAAGCGTAAGATATTTTCGAGATAGAAATGGTACTGTTTTTTGTTTCAGAGTGATTTATTGACGTAGTGAGTATGAAAGTGATGAAGGTAACGCTTGTAATTCACAAGGTAAACATGTTTAGCAGAAATATCCTGTCGAAACAAAATTTAGTTTTGTGTCGCGGAAACAAAAGGAACTTAAAATGTCATAAAGGCAGTAATAATTGTAGACTATATCTGTTTCCTTGCTTGATTTAAATGTCATTAAGATCACAACTGCGGCGACATAATTTCGGTCAAATGCGACTGTCAGGAATAATAATCCCGCCGATCTTCAGTGGCTGCTTGTGGGAAAAGAACACGCATTTGGAACACTTATAGATGATACTACAGACAGATACGATACCGCGGCTGAGCTGGTTTCCATGAAAACGCCGATAACATTTGTTTTTTCGCTTCATAATATTTAAGCCGAAAGTGGAGGAATAATTGCACATTTCTTATCAAACTTATATACTGTATCACTGACAAAAAAAGCGAAGAGTGTCGCAGCCGGCATTCGAATCAAGCGCTGCCTGGCACACAAATGGAAAATTATTGCCTCAAAGCTTTATTTAGCCTCACACACAATACTTCGAATCTATGAAAAATTTGCCGGGGCTGTGTGTGGCCCGCTTCCCGAAGAACGTACCCTATTTACAATCAAATTCTGCTATTTTTTAACCCTATTTATGACCTGACACTTAAATTTATACCCTATTTCAGACCTGCCTTCAGTTCCCTATTTCAGAATGCTTGACCTTCCTGGATCGCCCGCCTTATCAACTATTATCTGATTGTAATGTAAATGATTGTAGTGAATGATAGAAGGCGAATAAAGCCTGAGAAAGCAATTCTCGATTTTAAAAAAGATGTTATTAAAGTGGTACTATGATCAAATTTTTTACCCCTGGATATTTTAGGTGTATCACATAGAATTCCATGAAAGAATAAAAACGCCGTTTACCGTTTGCAAATATCTGCATTAGTTCCGGAGATATTCAAGTTTAAAAAAACGGGTAAAATTTGCAAATGAGATGAGTGATGACGTCATACACTCAACCCAATATTATATTCAGTATACAATAGAGCTATCTTGGCCAATTTGCAGTGCAGACGACCATTGAAACTTGGCAGGCTAATAGCTCTACAGGAAACACACCTATGGCTATAAAAAAATTCCGTTTCTGTGGCAACTCACTTTTTCCCAATCCCCACCCACTTGATTTCAATATGATTTTCAGCTTAAAAAATTTTAAAAAATGCTATAAACTCAAGCGAACATATTTACATGCTTGCTGCATCATGCATATGATGTGCTGTTAGCAAATATCAAAATGAAACGTCAAAATGGCCAAAAATGCTATTAATAGTGGGAGGTCTGGAACTCAGCATGTTACCATGGTAACATAACTGTTGAGCCCATATTGTGGAGAGCATTTAATAGAATCTTACTGCAAAGAATCAAACATTTCTGTCACAAAGTGGCCGAGATATCTCTATTCATCATATTTGAAGAAAATCGGGCTGAGTGTTTGACGTCATCACTTAACTTATTTGCATATTTTAAAAACTTGAATATCTCTGGAACGTAAATAGATATTTGAAAATAGTAAACCTCATTTTTCTTCTCATGTAGTCTACTTGTTTATGTTTCAAAATGGCTTAGATAGGAAAGATGCGATTTTCTTCTTTGTACCACTTTTTGTGAATAACTTTAATTGATGGTCTGATAATGATGAAAAACTAGCCTCTTCTAAAAAACACTGAATATACCTAATTCCTAATTCAAGACTTAAGGCGGGGGTACACCTGAATTTAAGTGAAATTTTGGTAAGTTTAAAGAGAGGTTGAAAGGGAAAACAAGGGTTACGGAACACCACCAGACAGTTGCCCGACCGCACAATGGCACCCCAGGTTGTTGGGCAACTGTTTGGAGTGTATCTACCAATTTTTTAACTTCAAACCCTAATTTTAAAACAACACCAAATCTTCAAAATTTCCGATTTCCATAAATTTTACTAATCCTTTGAGAAAAACTATTTATCTCCAAATATACCTAAAAATCCCCCAAAAATTTACAAAAAGACCCAAAACATAGATATGTGAAATGAACATAGAGATTCTTGATTGCTTGAACAAACGTACACGAGATATTTGCATTAAAAACATAATACCCAGCCAAAATACGGCTTTCATGTGGACCCCCGCCTTAAGAGAAAGTTTTTAAGGTCATTCAAGCTGTAGCTACCGTCAAGCTAATAGGTGTGAAGAAAATCACAAGTTTAACACGTCTGTTAAAATAACAAATGAAAACAGCAATTGCATGGCGTTATAGGACAAAAACGAGCTTAGCGCCAAAACGAGGCTACGCCTCGTGCGAGTCTAAGAAATGCCTCCCAAAAGGGAGGCAAAGAGCTTTTCACCTCTTAAAGTTCGTCGCATCGAAGAGATGTTGGAGGCTCCTCGCGCGGGTGGACCGGTGAGGGTGGGACTCTGCAGAGACTCTGCTCCCGTTAACTCTACCTCATGAGGAGGGTCGAGGGGAGCAGAGAACGAGGAACATTTTGCTTGAATTATTTTTCGTTTTTTTTTTCCTTTACATAAACATGTACAAATACGCGTTTTAACTTGTATCCATATCAGATGACTATATCTGGCATTAAAAACTTGATTTAAACGTCGGACCACAATGGACCAAAATGACCAAAATCGATGTTCTATTTCTGACCAAAACGCCTTAAAAACCATACCTTTCGAAGTGTGTTGATGAGTACAAAACCTGAATTTATAGCTCTTCCTTTTCTACAATAAGTTCAATACGAAACTGAACCCCAGGCTCTGGGGCGAATCAGTGCGGCAAAAAGCAGCGTATTAGCACAAATCCCCTTCACCCCGGGACAAGATATCAAACCTCCAGCCTTTCTCAGACTGAATGTCTTTCCGGAAACCAAACACCATTTCCTTCTGAGAAATAGCTTCTTGTTGGATGTACACCATAGAAAAAAGCAGAAAGCTAAAAGCCAAATAGGAATTAATTAGGAAAATTTAAATTTCCATTGTTCTCAGATACTGTACATTAATGAAAAATATAATGTAAATGACTGACATGAATAAAAAAAAGTATTTTTCATTCATATACAGTATCTAAGAACAATGAAAATTTAAATTTCCCTAATTAATTCCTATTTGGCTTTTGCTTTTTGCTTTTTTCTGTGAAAACGTTATTGCAACTACAATCTTGGACAAAATAAATGGAACATCTAAACCACCCCTCCCCTCATTTCAATGATGCGAAAAATAGCGCGCTTTTGCTCCTTCGCACCTTCATCATTGCTTTTGGGGGGATGGGGGATAATTGTTCCATTTTATACTGTCCAAGATTGTCTGAGAAGGACACTGGCGTTACAAGAAGCTATGTTTGCTATGCAGATCACATCTGATCTGTTGTCGCACGCTCGCTAACCAAGGGAAAAGAACGTTAGCGGAACTAAAATCTTATGATCTCTGTTCGCAACTCAAGCAAAATTGAAATAAAATCACAACATGGTTTATTTTTGGTGTCATGTCTCTTAGTGATATGAAAATTGAATATGCATAAATGCGTGTTGAAGTGTTGCCCCAGAAAAGCGAAGCTACTTCTCTAACGAAGCCAAATATATTTTTATTTTAGGTCAGTTGCGCGCGTGGGAAATCATGAAAAATATTAAACGCTGCACATCTCCGATTAAGCTAAGTTTCTTAGTTTTTCAGAACTTAACCTTGAATTTTGGTCCTTTTAAAAGTAGTTATCGATACTTTCACACCGGTTGATTTTTTTCGCAACTCTGACGAGGTGGCAATATGAGGTGTACGTGGAGGGAGGGCTCATTAATGTGAGGGAGATGGAGTGAATGGCAGTGCGCTGGCATTCTTTGCCAGCGAATTTTACAACGAAAAAAAAAAGCAGTTCAACTTTTATTACCCGCAGAAAGGAAGAAAAAAAAAAGAAAAATAGTAGGAGAGGAAAATGGTCTCGATCTGGAGGGAGTTCATGCATGCCACTTAGACCTGCAACTTACGCGCTTATCCAGCGCGCCACTTTAACTCTCACGCTTTCAGCCCGTTATTTTTAAAGCCTTAACTTTTCAGGCCGTTATTACATAATAGTCTTTTGAACTATTCTGTTTCTGTAAAATATATTTTTTTTAATTAAAAAAAAGATGTCTGACACGATTTTTATCTGCGTTGAAATAAAATTCAACGATTTACAAGTTGCCTAATGACGATTCTTTACGGTTAACCACGGTTTTGTAACAGGACAGTAAAAAAAACTCTTAGTTCATTGTTTATTTCATTGATCGCCAAAATCGTCAAAAACCATCTTAAACCGTCCAAAACCAACCTTAAATCGTATGAAGTTTGTCGTAAACCGTCACAAAAACGTGCAAGAATCGTTTTAACATAGTGCAAGCCTGAGTGCCTGTGGAGAATGGTACTTTTATTGACTTCAGTTTTTCGCCGTTATTTCGTATTATGTCAGCGATACGGCTATTCATGGACTCTATAGTTTCATTGATCAGCTCCTGAGAAATACGATAGATTGTTCTGTACTTAATATCTCGCTTAATGTGAAATTTGAAGTTGTCTTTAGAATTTAGATTGCAGCTTAGTGCTTCGTCTGGTGTTTGTTTTTGCCAATGGCAGTTTGTACTGAGCTTTTCGAGCATTGATATGGATCGTTATTAATCTCAGTGTATGCTCTGGAAGTTTAAGTTAGAATTACGCCTCAATTTATTCATTGTTACCAAAATACACTTTACTTGTAGTACCTAAACTTAGATTATCAGCGTTACCCTTGAGCTCTGACGCGCGTGACTGTGACACACACCACTTCCTTGTAATGCCGATAAATGTGCTGACATATTAGTTCCTAATTACTGGCTCCCATTGTCTTGTCACGTTGAAACCCTGTATACAATCTTGAACAAAATAAATGGAACATCTGGACCACCCCTTCCCTCATTTCAATGATGCCAAAAATGGCGCGCTTTTGCTCCTTCGCGCCTTCATCATTGCTTTTGGGGGGTATGGGGGATAATTGTTCCATTTTATACTGTCCAAGATTGTAGGTGTATGTATACCGGTATCATCGCATTTTGCCTCGACTTCAAGTAATCGAAATGGAGGTTCGGAAGAACTTCGACCATCAAAGTGGTATCAATGTGGAAGAGAAAATCCTGTTTCGTGTAGAGAGCCACATTTTCGGGGGCGAAGAGTTTGAAAGCAAGTGAAGGTTGTACAAATTCCCATGACTAAAGCCGATCTGTTTCTCAGAATATTTGAAGCAATTCCTGGAACTTTGAAACGCCCAAGTTTGCGTTCACTATCCACATGCTGGCGAATCGCCGAGTACAAAATGCAGACTGCAGACTGAGTTCCAAATGCAGACATACAAGAAAAACTGCTTTTTTTGCATCAGAAACGTGATAACTTTCGATTTTATAACACTATGTCTAAATACCCGACAGCCACGCAAGGTCTTAAACGGACTAAATGCCCGGCAGTCAGAAATATTCACAGAATCTCCACTGAAAAATTCTTTCAATCTTCTTGATTGTATTTGATGTTTCTTTAGAAATGCAAAGCGATTCCAAAAATTTTGTTAGTGTGCATGATGACGAAATAACTGAGCTTGTGCATACTATAAAATCGGCATGTGCTTGACACTTAGAAAATTTATGCTTACATCAGCAGTTAGAGATATTTAACGAATTGCTACAGAAAGCTTCTTTTGAACCTAATGAGAAGATGCCATGTTTGTTTGGAATAGCAAAGCGATTCTTAAAATTATTATGCCTTTGTAGTAGACGAATTCTGCAAGCTTGTGCATACCATAAAATCACGTACAATGGTCTTTATCCGACTGCCGGTCACAGTCTCAAATAGACTAAATGCCGGGAGACAGATATATTCACCGAGTTTCCGACTGAAATCCTCAATCAAACCTGTTGAACGTATTTGGTGTTTCTTGAGAAATGTCAAGCGATCCTAAAAAGTATTTTGGTTTTACACCCAGAAATTTTAGTCACCCGGCTTCCAAATCGAACACAAGATAAACTGAAAGGTTGATGCTTCTTCTCGTGGCATTCAATCGAAGATCCATTTAAAATCCAAGTGCTAACCACCAAATAATTTTCGAGAAATGCAGCTTTCGAAGCGACCAGCATCCGCGGCCGGGATTTCAAGTGCCAAGGAGCAACAGTCATGCTGTTTCCTCCACCCTGATTTGATGCATTCTTTAGCAACATCCAATCAGCGTGGAGTAACAGCGTGACTGCGGCTGATTTTTTAGAATGTCAAAAACATGACTTCAAATATCGAGAATCGCTGGACAGGTGGAAAAATTGAAAACCCTGAAACTTTGCCTCAAGAACGCTTTTAGGGAGCTCTCTTCGAAAATGTTATTCCGATTTTCTAAGAATCTAACGTCTTCGAGAATTTCGCAAAAAACGAAAATACTAACTTCTTACTAACCGAGTGTGAGGGTCGTACTGGGGAATATTGGCCCGAGGTCGTGGCAGTACGGACCTCGCTGCACTCGGTCCATACTGCCACGACCTCGGGCCAATATTCCCCAGTACGGCTCGAGCTAGCTAGGTTAGTAATGCACCTATCAATGTCAAGCTGGTGGGGGGGAGGGGGGGGGGGGAAGGCGGGGCATAGGGCGGGGATTTGATTGATCGCTTTGGCCCGGGGGTAGGGCATTTGAATTATCTTGCTGTCCCGGGGGTAGGGATATTTGATTTAAGCTTAACTGATGATTTCCCGTGTTTAAATAAATATTTACATGCGTACATATATTTTCGTGCCCTTGACCACAAATCATTTCCTGAGGTGGGAATTTCAGTTAAATTTGACCTCACATTTTTGCCCGGGGGTAGGGAATTTGACAGCAATTTTTTGGAAAATATCAAATCCCCGCCCTATGCCCCCCCTTCCCTCCCCCCGCCGGCTTGACATTGATAGGTGCATAAGAAGTTTATTATATGGCGCTAGTGCTTGTTTGTTTTAAGTTAAAACTCACTTCCGGCACTTGAATTCAAAGGGCTTCCTCCGTGTGTTTTTGATGACGCGAGTAACTCAAAAAGAACAAGCTACTACAAGTTTGAAAACAAATTCAATGAACGTAAATCATGCTGAGTATAAACAAGGCTTCAAGAACGATTTATAACGGAATTTGTCATAAGTCCCAATAGCTGCAGTTTGTTGAAATTCGGAAAATGGTTTCTGTCGATCCTGCATGGAATATTTTAACTTGCGCATCACAAAATACGGATGAAGAAATGCTGAGAAATTTCGAAGTTGGTTGCTGCGAAATCATTCAAACATATACACAGCTAATTAAGAGGCAGTCTTTAAGTCAATCCTCCGTCTCTCTCGATAACATTTCGACGCTTCTTTTCATTCTGGACAATTCTGCGCTGAAAATTGGAAATTGTTGCGGCTTGTACTCTTGTCCGTGTTTCCTGCATTTGTTCATAAAAAATATTTCAGTGGACAAGAAGTGGTCAAGCTCCTTCGCAGGTCAGTAGGGTTTTAACTCTGTCATTTGTCATACCGTTACCTCACAATTAGTGCAGAAGAGTTCTCAGATCAGTGGCCATCTGCTCATTTGTGTTTGCAGATTTTTGCTTCTTTATAACATCGTCAATGGCCTCCTGACTTTCGCCGATGCCTGATTCAGTCTCTACATTAGACGTTCTTCAGATCGTTTCGTGAAAATTCGTCTTACATATACTCGTTCTTATCGTCAGCTCTGTAAAATATCAATCATTTAGGTAGTTTCTCTGCGAAGAATGAGAGTATTTAAAAGTTTTCTTTTCGTAGTTTTCGCTGCAAATTTCAAGTTGAATTTGCCAGCTTTCGAAAACAGAAAAAATGTACAGCTTATGACCGTTTCCATGGAAACGGTCCGTATGGCGAAATCCCGACCAAGAAAGAACCAATTAGAACGCTCGGATTTACCTCAAGCCTATCTTGCCATATAATAAACCTTTTTACCTCATTAAATATGCAAAGAATATCGGGAAAATTGACAAAGTTCTTGGTATTTGCATTGAAACAATTTACAATTTAAGAACACGGGATAAACTTAGCACAAAAGCTTCACTTTTCTTCTATCGAACAGTAGGAAGTTTTAATTTTTTCAAGTAATTTGAAGGGTTCCGTCGACTGTCAAAGATATGCCTTTTCAAGCTCCTATGGAAACAGTAAAAGTTGCGTATTTTTACGAGCTTAAAACGCATCT
>JAHPZR010005044.1:0-2500 GCA_019787425.1 Platygyra sinensis
GTATTATAATCTCTAGGCTGAGTTACATTCAGTAGCGCATATTCTAAAGTTGTCTCATAGTCACAAACTTGTTAACGTTTCAGTTTAAATTGAAATAAACGCCCCTCTCTAATAAACGCCTCATATCTATTAAATGCCCCCCCTAGAACCTCTAAAATTTAATAAACGCCCCGGGCGTTTATTAGATCATTTACGGTAAACTGACCTCGGTAAATTTTTTCGACGAATTTTTGTCTGTTACTCGGGCTTTCCAAAGGAAACGCCCGAGTTGAAATTTCGGCTTCGTTTTTTTTTTCGTTCAGCCACAGTTTGCAATTCTTTAATTAATACGCATGCGCGAAGATTTTACTGATGAGCACATGGCATGGTGTAATGGCGGACGGAGAAGAGTTTATGCGGTGGAAGATCAGCACAAATACTGTGTACGGATACAAAACGGATACAAAATGTGCACACAGCGTTCGCGGTAGACCGACACTAAAAGATGAGGAGCGCTTTCGGAACGGGTTGGTCCGCAAACCTTACGAGAGATCTCTTCATGAGCGAACATTTATGAGTGAACCTTTCATCGAGGAACATGCTATATCAACTGAGCAAAATTATCTTATGTTAATCGAGAGAAGCATAAACTAAAATCGTGTCTGTAGACGCGATCGTGAACCAAGCAGAATACCAATACGATGTTTGAAATGTCTAAGGAACAAAAGCAGAAAGGTCAGAGAATTTGTCTATGCGCGTATTCTTTCGTGTATACCCATGTCATCTACATTGTACTGTTATGTAAATGCTTAAAATATATTTAGGAAAACGAAGTTTAACCTCGGCTATTGTCAAATATTGTTCGTTTGAATTCTTTTTGAAAGCGTTGAGCTCACTCGTTTTGCCGATGTTTCTTCCGAAATGAATATTTAATCAGTGGCGTGTAACTTAACACTCCGGAAAGTACTTCCCAAGTAGACTCTGTGACCCCTTTCCGGTCACCCCGCGCTTAGGTTTGCTTCCGATAAACACTCCATTTTGCTTGCAATTAACCCAACCCGGAAAAAAAAAACGTCTTCACACTACATAACAAATATGTTTTTCCGCTTACTATATACGTAAGTAGTAACCCTGCATCTCCAGCATACCGAGACAAAAACAGTTACAAGATAAACCCATAATTACACTGAAAAAAGCCTTACCGAAGTACGTGCAACAAAAACAATGTTTATCTCCAACTCAAAGCCCGAGTGAACGCAAAATATGCGTCTAGTTTTATCTAAAAAAGAATACATAACAAAACCCGGGAGCCTCTTTAAATTCATAGCTTTTAAGAAAAATTTTTCAGTAATGACAACAACAACACTAGCAAGGTTAATTTGCACACGTTTTTGCAATGAAGAACAATTTCACTGACCTTTATAGCACGTAGGTTTTGATCCATACCAAGACCCTCCACGGCAAGAAATTGAATTCTTACCGGCCATTTCGTAACCCTGGTTACATTTAAAGGAGTGAGTTACAAGGTCACCCGTGACATTTCTTTGGACCGATCCTCCGACAAGACTTAAAGTTGCACTGCATCCTGTACGTAATCAAAACGAAAGATTATATGAAAACTGCTTGACTGAAAAAGATTTTAAGTTGCAGAGTCAGAATTTTTAATATATGAAAGTCTGCAGCATCTTCTCAAAAGAACTGGGAGTCAATCTCTGCTTTAACCCCAGCTTGTCATATGGATGAGATTGAGGTGATAATCAGGATTATTTACTGCCCAAGCATGAGATAAGCTAGTACATGGATGACAGGTTATACCCCCGGGGGAGACTTCCACAAAAGGACGGGGGTGCGCATCTTGCCTTTTAGGGGTTCTGGTCCCCGAGGTAAGCTTTTTGCGGCACCTTCTAGGGCATTGAGCCGAAAAGAATATTACAGGCGATTTTGTATCTTTTTAGAATTGGTACCTCGTAGGGTTGAAAGAAATTTCAAGACATGGCCATAAAACAAGACCTTAGTACTTCTTAGAGTACTTCTGGCACTTCTTTTCGATGAGAATCCCCGTCCTTAGTATTCAGGAGATTCATGGTATCCCAAGTCACTTCATCATTGAATTTCACCTTCATCGTGGAGGTTCCTCTTCATGCCCAGTAACCATTCCTGAAACTCCTTGGTAGCTATGCCAACGTCCAACCTTCCGGTGACTACGATGTCGAATATGCATTGGAATGATGGTCGCAGGTCTTAGCGATGATAGGATCATAGCCCTCCATGAACGTTGGCTCATAAGAAGTGTCGAAATAGTCCCCGTGAATTTTTCCTTGATTGTAGGTGAATAGGGAATCACTTTCTCTTGTGGCCCCTTAAAGAAGGAATTGGAATATTTAAAAATAAAGGGCGGTATAAGCTTGTTGCTTTAGCTGTTTTTGGCTTGCGTTTTTTTTTTACTGTTTCGACGTTTCAATCTACGCCTCTGCCAGACTTCATTCACTCTCAACTGTAATATAAAAGTTCATATAGTTGG
>JAHPZR010005044.1:30000-32500 GCA_019787425.1 Platygyra sinensis
CAACGTCAAACAGGAAACAGTTCACTGTTACTAAAAAACTACATATAACCTATTATTGATTACTTACAATTGCATGCAATACAGATTTTGATAAAAATCAACCAAGTAAAGCAAAAAACAAACAAACAAACAATCAATTCTTAAAAACCTACACTACTGACAGTTTATTGTTCTGAATGTAGACTTCAATGCTCAAACAACTTTATTCCATGGAGATTCGGACCAAAGATTCGCTTACAAAGATCTGGATTGACTATGATAAACAAAACGAACTTAAATAAAAGCGAATAGCAATGAAAATACTATACAGCGACAACATACTCACAAGATTTGCAGGCTCGTAGGAAAACGTCAAATCAATTAGCCATGCGAAAAAAATACACCTCAGCTTAGAAAAATATTTACCATGTTAACTGTTACTGGCTTTCTTGAAGGCAGTGAGCGAGCACAACTTTACAACATACAGAAGCACTTGGCGAAAGAGGTGTACCTTTGAGTATATTTAGAGATACATTTTCTCAAGAGTTAGCTTATCCAGGGACATTTCTCGGTCAAAAAAGGCCAGAGAATGACGACAATCTATTCGATGTTCATTACAGTGATATTTGCAAATCAAAAAGTAGTAAATTTCAATAAATTGAGTAATAACATCTAGTTTACTCTAATATTTTCACTTCAGTATAATATGCGTCTTGAAAACCCTTGAATTTCAGGAGTCCGATTTAGAGCGCTTGAAAGCACTTAAAATTGGTTTTGGTTCTAATTGAATGTCCTTGATTTTTTCATTGAACAAAATCGAAAACTATCAACGCTTATAAGTTTTACATGTTAAGTAAATGAAAACAAACGTCCAGGTCTACAGAGAACAAAATTCTCGAAATTCTTACAAAATGTGTGAAAATATCGTTTTTTGTTCCCATTGCTCACTCGTTACTTTCGCGAATGTAAATTGAGCCACTAATGCACAGTGATGAACGCGTCCCCTGGGGACAAGGTTTAAACGGACCAAATCCAAACGGTCGAAGTAGTTCTGGCTTATGATTGGTGTCAAAAAACCTTTGATTGTTTTCTGCCCAATCACAAAGCAGCAAATTTGTCGACGTTTCGGAATATTTTTGCTTTCTTAGACGCCTTCCTTTCTCCTCTTTTCAATCATTTTTGGGGTCGTTACCTTAGGGCCTATGTTCACCTTCAGTTGTGCATGTGCACAGGTGAACTTTCGCGATGAGATAATTTACTCATACATACTGACATTTATAAGTAGCACCATGCAATTTCGACTTGCAAGTGATAAGGTTTCGTCTAGACCCTCGCCTTCCCTGTGGAAACGGCATCGAGTCTCGGGGAATCAAAATTCACAGTTTTCCTTGGGACCAGTCAGTAAGTGCTCATTGTTTGACATTCACAACAAATATTTGGTTTCTCATTCAGTTCCGTCCTTCCCCGAATTCGGCGGATCTAAAGAAGGGTGCAAAGCGAAAAGACCGCCGTTACATTCCATACCGCTCAAGTGGGTGAAAGTGAGAAGTATCTTACTCTTCTGGAAAAATATATGACCATGACTCGATCTAATATTAACCAAGAGTTGTATTAACCTGTTACGTCAAAGGTAAAAAAAAATGCTTCAAATGCATCTTTCAAGAAAGAATTTTCTCCAGGGTCGCTTTAGTCATAGTAGCGAGTCTTACTAGAAGAATCCAGCATAAACAGCGAATTATGTAAATCAGTTTATTGCATTTTTCATGTTAATTCTCTTGGTACAGTTATTCTACCCTTGCTGTTCGTATATTCTATAATTCAATCTGAAAAGCGCAAAAATAAAAGTTGATCGTTGAGTTCAGTGCTTCACGCAGCTTCCACAAAAAATTACAACGCCTATGAGCTAAACTGTTCAGGATCAACAACCTGTCCGACAAGTGACTCTCTGATACTGCACTACTCCACAGGACCTGAAAAAAAAATAGTCATTGGGCCATTGACACTTAACAAGTGAAAAACGTGCTTGTCTAATGCGGTTTGCTCTGAAGAAATGATGTGAGGAGAGAATTATTATTTTTTTTACTTTACTGCAGATGTGATATTTACTGCCAAGTTACTCTTCTCCAGAAGAGACCTTTGTGAGTTCTTCATTTTTTTCAACTTTTGCTAGTGTTGTTGTTTGCGATTTGTTTAGTTTGTTTTTTTTTTAGTTTTCTCCATTGTAAAAATTTAGGGTTTTTTGCCTTAACAGATTCTGAAAATATTACTGATCAATTTTATAATTCTTTAATGTGTTGTGGCGAGATTAAAAAATTAATCTACCGAAACGAACATATATAAGTTAAAATCGGAGACATTTCTTATTAGGCGGTTCTGGCTGTAATCTGCATGAGGTCAATTCTCGGTTACCTCACGCAGGGAATTCTTCTCCCCCCGCCCAGCCCGCCTTGTACAGCTAGCCCCAGAGCGGTCATCTTTCATCTTTATGGCAGTGCTGCTGTCATGAACATGGTTTAAACTG
>JAHPZR010005044.1:37500-49861 GCA_019787425.1 Platygyra sinensis
TCTTCATCGTTTACACTGACCGGTCGACATCAGAGCAGGAGTACTCAGCGGAACCGCTCCTCAAATTATCCGCTCCTCGGTCTTAAATTCAGCTGGCTGGGAACTTAGTTAAAAAGGTGTTTTCCTTGCTGGGAATTTTCCCGCACACAAAACTTGCTGGGTAAAAGTTATGAAAATGTAGTTTCTAGCTGGGGAAAAAATTTGAAATTTCTGAGATTCATTGGCCCGGAGGCGTGTGTCTTGTTAGAGTGATGATGATTTTAGTTGGCAAAACAAAGGTGTGCTGTGAAGTTAAGTGTTGTCTCAGTGTCAGCTGTGCTGTCATTTTGGAGTCAAAACAGATCAGCAATATTTTAAGCGTTGAAAGTTTTAAACAATCCGGGCGGCAGTTAGTTGGCCGTTAGGACCATTTAGACTGGTTGGATGGAGTGGCAGTTAGCTGTCCTAGTTTTTACGTTCTGCTCGGGATTCTGCTGTTCCAAAGAAAGGGGCTCGGTATGTATTATATCTACATTACGGTTGTTTGATGTTAGTCAAGGAGTTAATGAAAAAAAAAGAGTTGCAAATTTACTTTAGTCCTCGACAATTCAACTTAGCAAAGTGGCGGGCGCCATACAATTCAAATGCTGTCATTTTGCAATTTACTAAAGCGGCGCGAAAGTGACAGAGATCAGGAGAGATCGCAAGAACAGGTAAGGCGAGCGGCAGTTTTGTTGATAGACTTAACTCTAATATCTTGTCGTCTCAACGCAGGTCATTTTACGTTTTATTCATTCAAGTTGCGAGGAAGCCTTCATGTAGCAATAACACTTAGTCACGTGAAACTTATCGTTGCAAGCATTGCTTTCACTCCTCGCGATGTAACTATAATATTTTAATGATGAAAAAATCATTCACTCAACCCCCTTCCGTTGTAAATATTTCTTCCACCGCTCAGAACGGATTCGAACAGTGTTCAGAGTGTTATTTATTCTCCCTCGTATCCATCTGTCCGCGAACACATAGGAATTTAACATTAAGTTCCAGGATGATGTTACGAAATCCGCTCAATTCCACTATCATACAGGTTACGATCACTTTCCGCGATCGTAACCTGTATAGTGGACATGTCCAAAGGTGCTCTTCATCTTCAGTCGTTTTACAAATGCCACTAGCAATTTGAGGCGCCAAAATATTTAGCTGTTATCCACGTGATACGATTCAAAACAAAGCGGTGGGCCAATCAAGTAGAATGTAATGTGAATCGAAATGAAGTGTTTTAGAAAACCGCGTATATTAAACAATTTTCATACGAGAAATGGTTCGGGGTATTTTTTGGTTGCCATACGTGCCTTGACGATCTTGGTTTGTGCCAGCCAAGTCCCTCAGAAAAACAAAAGACTTCCGCCCTTTTCATCTCGTCGGTCTGTGATTACACAATCAATCTATATACATTGACGGTGGTTCCACGGATGAAAGAAACGCGCTTTGTTGAAAATTATTGGAAAATGTGGAAAAAAGTTAACTCTTGTATAACTGGTCGATTTCGCAACATGCGTAGGTTGAATTTGGTTCCTACTTTGAGCGGCACTCGGAACATATTTCGACATTCGTTTACTTCAGCTCAATTTTAATACATCATTGTTCGTTTACTCCCAAAAGAGCACACTAGCTGGCAGTCATGTTTCGCACAAAAAGTCAGAAAGTAATTATTTGATTTCGGTGAAGTTAATTTTCCTATAGGATTTTGTCGGCATCGGTTGTACGGTGTCATCGCGGGCGATAAAAAAAACCTTGATTCTGGTACGACTAGATAAGTCCAAGATAAGTGTTTGCCCAGTTCTACAATTACAAGACGCCTTAAACTTGTTGTTTCGCGGTTAAAAACACTGGTGAGCTGACAAATTGACGATTGACGTTTTACGAAAATCTAGAATAATTTAAATTCTTGAAAAGCTTCTTCGACTGGAATTGTAGAACCGGCCCAACTAAAAGCATGTGACAAAAAGCGCAGTACCCGTGCCTAGTAGTGTAACTGCGCGCTGGGTTAAACAATATCCAAACTTGAACTCATGATGTATATTAGAAAACGCCCGAAAGAAAAAGGCCTGCTAGAAACGAAAACATGAGTTCAAGATTTTTGTGGTGTGTGTTTCGTTGCAAACACGATAACCATGTGTTCCATTCGAATTACGGCGGTTTTCAAAATTTGGCGTTCAGATTTCGGTGCAGATATATACCGGATGAGAGGCTGCACGAAATGCAGGGAATGGAGGCCGACTTTACATGTAATAGGCAACTGTTTCGTGTCAGTCGCGTTATTTCATTGGGACAACTTTGGTTAGATAAAGCTAGAAAGTCAGGAAATATCGTGTACAGTGAAAACACGCTCTTTTTTATACGAAACAATGGATGCTCTCGACTTAATGATCGGAAATTCACGCAAAGCTAAACTATCTAAGGGCCCAACCAATTTGTTTTGGCTCTACCAAAAAAAGTTGACCAAACCTCTTTCCGTTAAATTTTCAATTTTGAGCGCTCTACTACAGTCAAACTGAGTATTTGTTAACAACAAAGTGTCCGTCGCATGGTGAGATCAAAGAGAGCTCAACGCGAGATCAAAGTTACTTGATTGACAATTTCCTTCAGGACAAGCCGCCGTTAAATTGAATTTTCTGTCAAAAAACATTTCTGTGAACTCCGCATTTCCGACTCTGTCACGGCGAAGGAAAAGGAAAGCACTGTGCGCTCTTGTAGAACGGAATTGATGTCAAGTGTTTGTGAAAAAAAATAATCAAAAATTCGCCTACTTTTTCCGGGCCCTAACTCAGTGGAATAACTTGTCCTGAGAAGCGGGGTCTGGTATGACACTGACTTTTAATAGCGTGATCTTGACTAGAATACAAGCCTTACGTTTACATACAGTACATGCGTGCGACAAAATGATTGAAATGACATCGTTGTGTTCTGTTGTTATCTGACCCCTTGAGTCGCGTCTTCTGACATCAAAGGTGTTCGTTTTGTCATCCTCAGTCGAGTCTGTCACATATTTCATGATCAGCGAGACACGCACTTCGCGAACAAGTAACAAGGGAGTCTCTTCAGCAAGGCAGGCCGATTTTTATGGGAAAAAGTGCAGAATTCTACTCAAGTTTCACGGTTGACGAATAATTATTTTTGGCTTTCAACGTGTCACGATATAAGCATGTCATTCACAGTTCACAGATTTCATTATCTCATCAGTAATTAGATAATCACGGTTCACGTGAAATAAAACCACGCAATCGCGTTCTTCAACTAGTAAATCTGCCACTTTTGTCTAGTTAATCAACACACACAATCCATACCTATTTATGAGACAGGAGAACCGCTAAACACTGTCGACTTTTTGGGTATGATACATGATTCATCTGTCATCATCGAATCTCTTATCTTGCAGCACTTTAAAATCCTTGGGAATGGTCCGTTGTAGTGGTAACGTTGGAGAAATCGGTGTAACTCAAAATTAAACTTTGCTTGGCAAAACTAGAACTTTTGCTGCGATTGTCTTTACAGGTTTTGCAAAAGTTTTGCGGCGATTGCCAGTAATGGCTGTTTTTGTGAAACAGTTTGCTTTTCTTGTGAAAACATCTACGGTGATTGTCAATATTATTTCATTTAGGGTCTGGGGTTAGAAATCAGGACTTTTGCTGCGATTGTCTTTGCAGGTTTTGCAAACGTTTTGCGGCGATTGCCAGTAATAGCTTTTTCTGCGAAACAGTTTGCTTTTCCTTGTAAAATTCATTAATTATTCATGAGCGTGCAAACCAATCCCAGCACAATATTCAGATCACATGTACACAACTGTAAACCCCAATACAAATCAACTGTCTGAAAGCTCGGGGAGGGATTGAATAGGTAGCAGGGAAAGGCTGGGGTTGATGAATTATTAAACAGTAGAATTAACTTTTGATACAAACTCCTGCTCAGCTAATTAGTATTCATTAACTTTTGATACAGATCTCTACTGATTAAAATGAATAACAAAATAAACATATTTTCATCATAGAATTTAATGCGATGAAATATTGCTTCAAAGAATGTCGTTTTACCTCCTGTCACTTTTCTCCAGTATGTTAAACGCCTTTTCTCCTTGTACGTTTCCCAAATGGCGATTAATGCCGCAAACAAGTAGGTACAGCGTCTTAGGAGGGTAGCGTTCCCCGGTTTGCTTCGCAACTTCACAAATGAATTTGCAGAGCCAGAAGTTTAAACTGTCGGCGGACATGTGCTCGAGTGCGACTGACAGGTCTTCGACATTGGTCGACCAAGTCCGTTGCCTCCAGATGTTTCCAGCTGCGCTTTTTTGTTCATTCTCGTATTCTGCCAGGCAGTAAAAACGTTCACCGCCCATTTTGTATTGTACTTGGTGTTTTTAGGTACGGTTTCAGACAGTAAGAAAATTTCTTCCTCTTCAGTTTTCGGCGGACGAAAACGAGCTGTTGCCATACTGGCGATTTGGCAGTGACTGAAAATTTTGAATATTTCTATTATTGTCTCATGCACTATCTCCTGTGGGACGTACAGCATTTTGGCATCCATGTCCAATAAGCGAATCACAAAACAATACTTTGCATTCAATTTATTGTTTTCCTTTCGCAAGTAGGTGAAAATATTTGCGTCCGATGTGTATGGCATTCTGGCATGCATGTCCAATGAACGAATCCCATAACAATACTTTGCATTCAATTTAATGTATTCATTTCCCAAGTAGGATAAAATATTCGCGTGAGATCTGTATGAACGTTTACAATGGCTCGCCTATCGGCTCGCCATTGTAAACGCCCATACAGATCTCCCGCAACACGGAAGTCTTGCATAGCCTCTACCGTGGAGTTTCAACAGGTATATAACTGACACAAATTAACCCCTACATCTATGCCTAACTCTTTGAACAGAGAGAGTAAGGTAAAATTAAACTTGTTTTAAGGGATTTTTTTTAGGGTTAGCATTAGGCGTTGGCCCCAGGGCTAAGTTTGGAATTAGGCTTAATGTTAGGGTTAGGGTTTTAGGAGTTAGGGTTAGGGTTAACGTTGGGTTCTAGGGTTAGGCTTAGGGTATTTACTTTGCTGGGAAATCAACAAGATGTTTTTCTTTTACTTGTAAATAGTGGTAAAAGGTGTTATTTTTTATACGAAGAAAAGCACAGAATGAGGATCGAGGAAAACACTGAGACGGTAGTTTGAAATAAAGGGCATAGATAAAAGATGGTTTTAACAACTACAACACAGAATCACATGCTCAATTTATTTGTGAACACAAAATAGTGTTAGTTTCACAGGAATTGACGTTAGTGCAATAGTGCGGCTGTGTTAGAAACACCAAATGATATAGCTTTTGCACTACATTCAAGTGCCGGGTATTGCAAACAGAAAACCAGTGACAGATATTTCACTTCCAGAATAATCTAAGGACACTGGTAATAGGCAATCAACTGTAGAAACTCAGATTAGAATGCACTTAATGATCGCAGAAAAAGGCCGGAGAGCAATGATCCGGGTTTTCAAGTCCAATCCACGTTCTGATATCTCAGTTTTAATTACGATAGTTCTGTCACGTACGTTCGAATCCACTAATGGCCTTTCTTGGTTGAGAAATTGTTCGTTATTTCTTATTTAGCGCTTCTTTTTTTACCAACAGGAATAAGTTCTTCGGCTATTTTCAACTTAAAAGCCATCAAGAATTCAGGTTCAAAGTGCAGGGTTTTACTGCATCCAGATTCTGTTGGTCGCGAGCTTGTGCAATGTCAACACATATTACATTCGACAGCTTTCAGGAAGACCGACTTAAGGAATCATTCTTTTCCTAAAATATGCTGTATTCTCGGCTTTATCTTAACAGCTCATGGCTCGCAGCAGTTTTTAATTGTCAGATACATCTTGCAATGCATTGTGGGTAATTTTCAACGAACCGACACGGAATACCCCTTCCCGCCAAATCAAAATATTTTACAAGTCTAAAAGCAGCTCAAAATCTCCACTGTTTTATCGGCCCCGTGCCTAGAGCTTGTCCTGTAATTCCCAAAAATACATTACTTGTCCCGCGGAGCTGAGCTGCTTTTGGACTGGCTCTGTTTTGGCTTGACTAGCACTGGCCAACCAAGTTTACATCTGTTAGCGTACAGATTTTTTTAAAACTTTGACTGCAGGTAGAAAATGATAAGATTAGATGAAAAACGTAAAAAAAATCGGGGGTCACCGAACTCGTTTTGAAGATAAGGCGCGTCACAGCTCCATAGCATTCTGGGGATTTCCAGCCAGCCACTTGAGGCGATTCTGCCCGGATTCATTGACTGTCGGCATATATTTAAGTTGAAGAATCATAGCTAAAGTGATTAGTGTCGTGTAACCCAGCATATAATAGGCCTGGATTTGATAGAGCTTTAGCTCACATGTTCCATTAAATCAGCTAGAATAGCCTTTAAAAGATACAACTTTTAGTTACGCACACCTGTATCCATGTACCAATTCGACCCTATTTGAATAGTGTATGAGAAATAATTAAAACTTCCCACGCACAGATTTTTTTTTGTTTTTTAGTATAATGGAAAGAATCAGAAAAGGAAGTGATCTGCCGAAAAAAAAGTGGGGGTCACCGAGCATCCAACAAAAATATTCGCACACAAAGTTAACGCAAAGGCCATTAGCTCTATATTTTGTTGAGTTTTCGACTCAGTGCGCGCGCTTGAAAATGACGTGGCACGCGCGTAGCCAATGAATAGCGTGCGCACTAGAGATGCGCAGTAGCAATGGGCGCGAACCACGGTGCCGCTTACATTCTGTTCTTCGAATGCAGCACGTCAAGTTACCGATCTCCAGACTTCATGATGTGACGATTCATAATGCTGCAAATTTTTTGGCATTAAAACAACACACAGGCACACAGGAAAGTTCATTGTCCCTTACGTCTGGTCACCTCACCGCTACAGTAACAGTGCAGTTCAGCGGAACATGTTTTAAAAAGAGCTGAACCCGAAAGTCCGGCATCGCAAAGCAGCAGAAAGCTGCCCTGTCACACCATTCAAATCGGTGACATCGTTAAATGTTAGCTTACAAGTCAGAAAACAAATGAAATTAAGATTTCTGCACACCTGAATAACCGCAGTGCCTTTCGAAACCAGCTACATTCAAACAGCTCCACTACTTTACAGACGCGACTGTTTACAACATCCGCCATATTTAACACCATGTAACTGCGAGGGTCTGAGAATGAATTCGTTTTCAGTCCTCTCGCTAAATTTGCTAATATGGCGGAAATTTTGAACGTTCATTCAACGTTGAGGTAAATAAAAAAAAAAAAAACAAACAAAAAAAAACAGAAGAGTTGTCTGGAGGTCACAAAGCTGATCCGACGTATTATTATTCTTCATTCTTGCATTAGAAACCGAGCAAATGTTACATCTGCTCCCCGAGTATGGCATTTCAGTCCACAGTGGAAACTTTATACCAATCTTGAGCATGTTTGACGCAGTTGTTTCGGCCAATGTCTGTTCCAATTGTGGCAATTAAAACAGAAAAAATATAAGCAACTTCAAATAAATACAAAAGCGATACATATTCAGGCTAATGTTTGAAGAATAGCATGAATGATGCGCATGCGTGGTTTCAAGCGGTGTTTTTCTTCTTACCATTAGTAAGAGTCGCACGGCAATGAATCAAATAAAAGGGCATTGTGAACCTAGCTATAGACGTGCTCGCTTAACGGCAGCACATATACTAAAATTGGAACGATACAGAGAAGATTAGCATGGCCCCTGCGCAAGGATGACACGCAATCTTCTCAGTTGAGCCGGCGCATAAAATGACCCAAAACAGCGGAGTTAAAAGAAAAAAGGGGATTCCCAGGTCATTTGCTCGCCTAAGTGGACTGTAAGTAAAAGGGCTCGGCAAAACGTGAAGAAAGCCGACTTTTCCATCAAAACTGACCTAAAAAGGAAGCTAACTGAAAAAAAAAAATACTTGGCAAAAAATCAAACTAAGTTAGAATTTAAACATATCAAATTCCGCAGCATTGTTAAATCGCCTGGGAGTTGAACCCAGCTCAAAGCTTAGTTAAAAAGTATCCTCTGATGTGCCCACGCAACTTTTAATGATTGATGCTTTGGACTTGACATGTTTGTCCTATGAACGTGAACTTTTTTTTCGAATTTGTTTATTATTATTTTTTTGAATTGTTTTGATTTTTGCTTGTTTTTCATTCTTTTGCTTTGTCTTATTTTTTTTTTCTTTTTAACTTTCAACTGTTTTTCTTTTTTCCATAGCCTTTGCTTTTAAAGTTTTCTTTCCACTGTTCGTAAGTCACTTTTTCTGTTGTTTGTGCTGCATCCTTAGCGCCACTGTCTTTCAATTTAATATTTCCCGTAATAAGGCTGAGTCAGAAAAGATGCAATAATCAGAGTTTCTTAACATTTAATTTTTTTTGTACAAAGACTAATTATTTTTGATCCATTTTTTTCTTTCTATAATTTTTTTCAGTTAGACGCGCTCTCCATTCCTCGTAGGATTCTTCTGACGTTTTCGGGCAGAACCAGTTGCCAAAGTACTGCTTGTGGCCAGTGGCAGGTGTCCTTTCTCCCTGGCATTTTGAGCACTGGGACGGACCCACTCGGGCTTTGTACCTCTTTGTTGGCACAGCAGAAGTTTTGGCTTCCTTCTCTTTCCTCTTGCGATAACTTATGGTACTGGCAGGAAGATTGATAGAGAGAACTGGTGCTGCTCCCGTGAAACAGGTCTTGATCTCAGTTGAGGGCACCTGAACGAAATTGGGCAAAATAGGAACATTTCGCACCCTTGAATGACCAGCTGTGTTGGCTGGTAAATCATACTGGTGCCTTACGTGCTCCACACCTGCGTCAAGGGATGCTGGTGGTTCTCGTGGTGGTGGCAGTGGATTCTGGCTTGCAGCAACTGGTGTAGGGAGACTGATCCCCTGTTTCAAGACCTCTTGTTCTTGTGTTTTTGAGCGCTTGTTGTACCTTAAAACATAAATATCAAGAGCTTAATACAGATAACCAAAACCACATATATCATTGATTTGGCTATATTTTCCCACTTGTACAATATTTGTTTTCCATTTTTGCATGTGTGTGTACATGTCCAGTTTGTATGGTAATTCAGGATATGTAACATTAAAAGGTTTAAAAATGGAAGCAGTGATAAGAGTCATATACCAAACTAACAGTCATAATAAAATTCTTCACTAAAACTTAACATGATATTATGTACAGCACAAAACATTTACAGTTAGCAATTGTATTAAAATAATCAAAATCACAGTAATTATACTACTACTACTACTACTACTACTACTAACTACTACTACTACTACTACTACTACTACTACTACTACTACTACTATAACTGCTGCTGCTGCTGCTGCTGCTGCTGCTGCTGCTACTACTGCTACTGCTACTGCTGCTGCTGCTGCTGCTACTGCTACTGCTGCTGCTGCTGCTGCTACTTGCTACTGCTACTGCTACTAGTACTGCTAACTGCTACTGCTACTAGTACTAGTACTAGTACTAGTAATAATAATATAATACTAGCTCGAAAAAACAAAACATTTCAGAAGATATAACTTACCATGGATATTGTTCTCTGGTTAACTTCAGCCAGCTGGATTCCAGTCTGCTGCATAACCAGAGCATTGTTTAGTACAGCTTCCTTATTTTACAATAAGCATTATGAACCAACGTCCAACGCAGAGTGGTGTTTCCATTTTTTTTCACTGGTGAAGGGTAGATTTGACATAGCTTTATAATTAAGCCTCCATGTACCTGTGTGGGAGGCGCGGTGGCCTCATGGTTAGTGCGCTCGTTTCCGGATTGAGTGGTCCGGCCTTCGAGCCCTTGCCGGGGACATTGTGTTGTGTTCTTGGGCAAGACACTTTACTCTCACAGTGCCCCTCTCCACCCAGGTGTATAAATGGGTACCGGCGAATTTAATGCTGGGGGGTAACCCTCAGTCGCTTCATGCTAAGGAAACCGGGATAAGCTCCGGCCTGATGGCCACTTGGCTCGTATGCAGACTTTACCATGTACCCTGTTGCAGTCAGGCCAGGAAGCTGGTCCACTGTTCCTGTCCCAGGAAACACCTTTTAGTGCTATCAACCCCAGGAATAACAGTGGAGTTTTTGGCTACTTTAAATCTACCCTGCACCAGTTTTGTTTGGTGGCGAGAAGGAAAGGCAATTGGTTTCTGGTCAATAGTCAGTCAGGTTTTTCCAAAGGGTGATAATGTGTGCTGCTTGCTGATTTGTAAGGGCACCTGGAGAGTCCTTTAAAGCACCAGAAAATCAGCAAGGGCAACAACTCTCTCATAGCCTGGGATGTTTTTTGGTCCAACTGAGCCGTTGGCAGGGTCCTGCTCAAGGATGGGAAGGGCTTCAGGCACAGGCTGATCACCAGGGTATGCTACTGTGGGGTCATCAATATCTGCCACATCCTAAGTACATGAATTAAAATAAATAACTTGAACCCTTCAGTTCAAAGATTTGAATCTTAATACTCACAGTGATATAATTCTTTTTCTAAGGAGACTCCTGTATGTCATTTGAAAGGAGCTTTCAGAAAAGTAAATGATAAGTATTGGATTTACAATAATTTATTATATGTTCTCACATGAAATCCCTCATCTTCATTATCTGCATCTGAGCATCTATTGGTGTCTCCGCCTCTTCTTGTTGGTCTGGAATGTTTTGTAGTGTCTTCCCCAGTTTGGGCATATAGATATTCAACACCTATCAGCTCTTCTGTGAGCAATAAAAAAATAGAACATAAATAATGAGAAAATAAAAGAAATTTGTCAAGATGTTTAAACAAACAGACAGGTTTTTTGCAATACCAGTGTACTTATTTGGGCCTCTGAAGTTTGGATAGAGCTCTCTTCCCAGTACACTGTGGCTAAGTTGGTTAACAGCAGAGGCCAGTTCAGAATCATATGAGGAGGCTGGGGCTGAGTCAGTCTGGTTGACTGCTGCCAATTCTCGGTCCCTGTTCCACCTTGATAGACCCTCCACCAAGAATGCCTGAAAGTGCAAGTCATTTGCACTTGTGCCTGTTAGAAATAGATATCATTTATATACATAATCATGAATAATCATTTGAATCATAAAATTATGTTTCAAATTATTATTATTGTTATTGTTAATGTTATTATTACTATAATAAAATTATCATTAATTAAAATTGTTTATTACTGTTACTAGTATTTTCTGGTTTGTCTTAAGCAAATAACTTATTACCAGGAATAAAGACATTGAGGTGCTTGTGAAAGGACTCCAAGGATGTTGAGCCTCTGGCACAGCGATAGACAGGCAGTTCAACTCCACCCTTGACTAGAGTGCCTGTATTATTGTACAGCTGGACATCGTCTGGGTCCTGGATACATGAGATGTGCTTCTGCTGTGACTCCCATATGGACCAGATGCGGTCGCTATCCAGCAGCGGTACACCTAATGTGTCATTTCCCTGTGGTCCGGAGAAAGCCTCAAGGAGATTGGCAATGAGCATGGTGGTTATCTGAATTCCACGGGTTTTGCGGCGAACATGGAGGGCAAGCTCCCGCTTCGATATTTCTTTCGTGATGTCCTCACCAGAGGGGTTGAGGACATTAGATTTCACAAGCTCACCAGCCTTTGCTTGCTTTAGCAGGTTTAAATCTTCACGACTCCACTCAAATATATGTACACTGCGACAATCGGGCCATGAATGTTGGATACAGGGGATGCGATTCTGTGGTGCAGGCCAGCCGCGAAGCGACGCATGAAGTGCCATGCATCAAGGCGGACGGTTACTTCATCCCATGCAGTAAAGAGAGACTTGACATTTCTTTCACCACAGCAGTCACGGTCCATGTACATGAGTACTGGTGGTGGAACGCCAGCCAGTTTATAACGACGGATAATCCCTGAAGCCATGTTGCGGAGCCCACTTCCCTCACTTGCTGTGAGAACGACTGATGAGGACTTGTCCAAATTCGTTGCCTACATTAGTTGCCCATGCTGCTGTTCCAGCAGCAGCACCAGCCAGCTTTCTTGTAATCTGGAAAGAAAAAACAAAAAAAAGCACAAAAATGAAAGATGCTAAGGAAAGGGTTGGGGTGGGAGGACTAAAAGGAAAGGGGTGGGGAACTGAAAGGATTAAATTTAACAGAACAACAACAACATTTTTATACCTTCTTAGTGGAATCAATCTTGAGGACAGTGCCAAATGTTGATGTTATTGAGGCCTTGACCTCTTCAAGTCTGGTCAAGACATCCCTGCAGTAAACTGTAAGCAACCAAGCTGGTTTTGGAACAGGAGGTTGGGGTGGTGGATCATCAAATGTTTGGGGTAGTAGGAGTT